>JARFXV010000405.1:0-170000 GCA_031761425.1 Cosmopolites sordidus | reverse complement strand
AGAAAAGAACGTGGACGGCGCGACCTCTGTATTAATAGGCGAGGTGTAGGTGAGGCGCTCGGTTGAGGGGTGGGGGTGAGACGGGAGGTGGATGTTTGAGAAGAAGGGTTTCGGATGGGCAATTTGGAAATAAGCGGTTTCCATATATTTGGAACTCTAAGGCCGTCGTCCCTCTTGTCTAAGCAGTCTGTACGTTTTTCGATCTCAATTGCTTCACGATATATGCGGGGTTTGTAGGAATATATAGGTGCGATTACTTTGGCCTTTTAACCGTTTAATGATGATGACCCGTTTAATGATGATGACCCGTTTAATGATGATGTTCTGCTAAAGTCGAGGAGAGATTAGATTTTCGGACGGCGAGAGAATGCTCGTATATGCGATTTTGGATACGTCTATTAGTTTGACCGATATATGATTGGGAGCAGCCAGAACAAGGAATCTCATAGACACCATGTGACCCTTGTAGAATATTATCCTTCACTGGTCTGAGGAAACTGGATATATTTCTTTCTGTTTTAAATATCGTTTCGATATTACGGGATCTGAATACGTGGCAAATTTTATCAGTAACTCCCTTGTTGTATGGCAGAAGAACTTTGGGATTTTGAGACAATTCTCTAGTAGATTGTTTGGTATGACCAGTTTCTAATGAATTAAGTTCTGTTTGCCTATGTTCCCTATCCGACAATCTTAGTGATCTCGTGACTAAACTTTTGACTACCGAATTTAATTGGGATGGATGATGATGTGAGTTCGAATTTAGATAACGATTTGTGTGGGTGGGTTTACTACAGACAGAATAGGAGAAGCTTTGGTCTGGTCTTTTTGATATTAGAACGTTAAGGAAAGGGAGAGTAGAATTGTTTTCAGTCTCCATTGTAAATTGGACCTGGGTATGTATACTGTTCAAATGCGAAAGGAACAAATTTAAAGATTGTGGTCCGTGCGTTCAAATGACGAAGGTGTCATCTACATATCGGATAAGCAAGTAGGTTTCAACGGACTGATGTGATGTGATGACAAAGAGGGACGCCTATAGGAGCTCCACGAATTTGTTTAAAGAATATATTTTTGAAAATGAAATATGTATTGAGCATGCAACGTTCTATAAGACTAAAAATATCCGTTGATGTGTGCTGTTTGTTTTTAGAACGTCTAGAGTTTCTGGAAGGGGAATGTTTGTAAATAACGAGACAATATCAAAACTAATCAGAATGTCACTTTCGGATATACTGTGGCTTTGAAGAAGCTCAATGAAATGATAGGAATTTTTGATGTAGGATGCTGATTTTTCCACGATGCGCTGACGATGGGACGAAGAGGAATGTCAGTTTTATGGATTTTAGTGAGACCGTACATTTTTGGGATACGAGAAGATTTTTCGCGAGGTATTATAGCCTTTTTATCATCTGAAGGAAGATTAGAATTATTGATGACAGAACGCGTTTTCTTCTCTAGATATGCTGTAGGGTCGTTAGGAATTTGCTTATAGTCTGCACTCTCTAATGGATCAGACATTTTAATTTCATAGTCAACAGTATTAAGTATGACTGTAGCATTCCCTTTGTCGGGTGGAAGAATTGTTACGAATTGTACATAAAAATTGTGGATGGAAAATTGTGAAGGACATATATATGGATGCTGTGCTAAAACAATGGAAGAAAAACTGCTGAGGTATGGGTATACCAGGAGAAACACATGTACGTGTACTAATAGCACAGGATGATGGAATATACAACCAGAAAAATAAAGGAAAAATATGAGTAATGGGGACTAGTGATGAACGTAGACAAGACTTAATATCTAAGTGTAGGGGGTGCTAAAACTAACCTACAGATAGAAGACAACGAAGAAATAGAAATATGTCAGATGTACAAATATCTAGGAGTCCGGATTAACCAAAACGATGAGATAAAAGAAAAAGTGAGCATGGGACGGAGGGCTCTAAAGAGACTAAATGGAGTACGATGGACCGATCAAATTATAAGAGGCTGAAAAGTTCAAATATAGAGCACGATTGTCAAGAAAACCTTATTTTATGGTGCTGAAAGTTGAGGATTAATCAAAGCCGATAAAAAAGTCCTAGCCGTAGAAATGGATGCACATAGTAGATCCTGCGGAATTTCAAGAAGATAAAAGCGAAGAAACGAGGAAATCACAGAAATTATAAATATCAAACAGACAGTAGTGGACGAAATAGAGAAAAAAACTGCCAAAAGAAACTCCAGGGAAAAGAAAGTGAGGTTGCTGGTTCTTTTCGAGGTAACCTCCCTCATTTCTATACATGTTTGCCACCATTCACGCAACAGACCAATCCCAGATCGAAAAAAACTTAAGAGTTTTTTTTAATAATGTTATTAAGGCTATTCTCGACTCCCTCAAGAGCTGTGAAGAGGCTATCAACCAGGTGATGTTGCAAATATATGAAGAGATAAAAATCCAAGGGGTCAAGTCTGAAAAATACGGCGGATGCAATAAAATCTCCCAGTTTAACTCGGCGCTGACCATCTTAACAGTCAATTTATGTGATTTTTATTGATTTTTTTTCACCCAGTAAATAATCATCACTCATCAGTTTATTCTGAAATTTTTGCTGGGACTCCCTGTAATTACACCTTCATTATACCTAGTTAAAAGTACATTCTGTCGACATCATAGTAGCATTCATTAAGTAAATATGTATTTATATAATTAGTGATTTAGAATTTTTCCAACTGACGAGCGTGTTCAAATATTTTTTATCAATAGAAAGGACTTTACAAGCTGTAAAGTAAATTAAAAGGTTATGTATTGCACGGTTGTTATTGAAGCGATTGGCTGCAATTTCTTTGTCTATGAGTTAAAAGGTGTGGGAATAGTTGAAAAATATTCTCATGGAAACGTTGTTGTTGTTGAAAGCTCATAATTTACTAGTATTATAAAAAAATGAGATATAATTTATTTTAACATCATGGATTTTTGCAAATAAAGTTATACAATCGTAAAGAGTTTTCCAATATGAGTGTCAGAACCTTGAAATGTAATAATGGCAACACTGTTTGAAATGGAACACAACACAAATAAGGAAAGATAGACAGCTGATGTTTTTGTGAATGAATGGTCGACCACTGGAAGAAGTAGTATTGGGAAAGTTAAATTTCCTGCTCTGTCGGCGAGGTTATATATAGAATAAAGTGTGCAAATATCAATTTTGGACGTCTAATGAGAAGGGTGCTTAGTAACTGAGACTTAAAGGAACACACTAAAATAAGCGTTTGGGTTACCATCATAATTCCCATTCTTCTATGTGGAGTTTTTTTTCTAAGCCTTTAAAAAATACGAGCACTCTATGATAAATACCTGACTTAGGCCAGAAATGGCGTCACTAGTATTTAAAAAGTAATATTTTTCGTAAAACATCGAACCAACCAGAACGATCCAACTATTTCAGTTGAAAATTAAAAAAAAACTGATTGTAATTATTATTTATTCGTACCAATACTATAGTAATAAAAGAATTTTGCTTTTTAAAAATAAACTTGTTTAAATGATGGCCACTTCATTATCGAAGACTTTTCTAAGAAGTTGTTAAGGAATGAATCTGACCTTTTTTTAAATATTCCTTTTTAAATCTGTCAAATCTCGAGGATCGTTATCGTAGACGATGCTCTTAAGATGACTCCACAAGAAAAAATCTGGTAGGATTAAATCAGAGCTCCAAGGCGACCACACAACGTCTCCATGTCGATAAATCACCTTTTTGGAGAATAACAATGCAATGTCGCTAAAGAGTCGCTAGTGGTATGCGACGTGGCTCCGTCTTGCTGAGACCATGTCAGCCGATTGTAATGCTCAAACTACTGTACCTGAGAACCAAAGAAATTGCCTATCATAGCGATATAGTAGGGAGAAGTTAGTGTGGCTACTCTACCTCTATGGCCCTAAAAAAAAATAAGGTCCAATAATGCAACTTGCGGACATAGCGACCCACACAGTTAATTTTAGGCTATGTAACGGGCGTTCATGAAAATGTTGTCAAACTTGTTGAATCTCTCTAACATTATATTCACATAATTTAGTCTCTTAACATAATCATTTTCGTTCAGATTGCACAATTTGAATTTTGTAAGCCTTAAGATGCAAGTCAGATCGCATTTTGCTCTGAATCGTCGCTCTAGATAATTCCAATTGAGACTCACGCTTCCAGAGGCTGCCGCCTTACAGAATTCGCAACTAACTCGATGTTTCCAGGGGTTCTTGCTGTTTTGTTCACCAGTAGCGTGGTTTCCAGTAGCGTTGGATGCATGGATCCATTGAAGATCCAAGAATGGTTACATTGCTTGGGGTTTCTCCATATTGCGTAATTGATAATGACGTCGGAAAAAGCGACGAATGCGAATGAGCGATCGACTGTTCTCGAAAAACATGCATGCAAAATGCGCATGCAAAACGCGCGTTGCTCAGTCGTATAAAGCATGATGGCAACTAAAAATCTACGGTCTGACCTAGCCAGCAATGCGATCTTACCCCTTCCACCGCACTTCATTTACATCTCGTTCACACTCGAAAAAGTTGGGCAGTGTTGAGATACCCTGTATAAACCGTCAAGTCTCTGCGTGATTTAGTTTGTGAATGACAGCCATTTAAATACAACAACTTTTATGATCTTACACTAATGGAAATAATTGACTATCGAGCAGTGATAAAATACTTGTTTATGAAAAAAATTACAATTGTTAAGATTAAAACGGAGCTCAGCGAAGTTTATGGCGACTCTGCACCTTCGTTATCAACCATAAAATATTGGACAGCTGAATTCAAACGTACAGCATTTTTGTGAAGATCGTCCAGGTCGTCCAAATGAGGTTACCACTTCAGAAATAATATTCAATTGAACGGGTGCAAAATATTTTAACAACTCATTTCGATGTGAAAAAGCTTTCCGCAGGATGGGTACCGCGATTGCTTACAATTGACAATAAACACACACGTGTGTCAACTTCAAAAGAATGTTTAAACTTAATCGGAATAATATTTGGCGTCGGTTCATAACTGTTGACGAAACATGGATTCATCCCAGTACATCATAGACCAAAGAACAGTCACGAATAGCCCGAACACTTATTTTGAAGGGTTGGAGCAAACATTTTTTTTTGAGGGGATACAAAAGATATAAAAACGACGGACTAAGTGTATCGAACTGAAATGTGATTGAAAAATAAAATAAATTTAACAAATAAAAATGTATTACCCTCGTAGTAAACGTATAATGGAAATATAAACTGTATAATGTCGTAGTCGTATTTTACAAACTTACAGATAAAAAACAAATGCTTCAGCATGAGATATTGACCGTAAACAAATAATCACGCCAAAGAATCGCAACAATACAGGAACAATAAATTTGTCTTTTCGTTTTTATCGACCCCCGTACAATCACAACAAACATAGCTTTATGCAATAGTCAACCAGCTCAAGGTAAACTCAGTAATAATAATTCAATGTTACGTGGTGCTTGGTAAAGCAAATGTGGCTGCATTTTCTAGTATTTTTATACGATTACACAGTCGAATGATTTTTTATCTCGACACATTTCGAATTGCAACATTTCCATCTGGATATTTTATTTCTTTTTTATGCTTGGTGATTTCTAGGATCGTTTGACAACATTGCGGTTATTTATTTTGTAAAATGTACTGTATTTATTATGATTTATGTATATATGATTATTATTATGATTTATTTATAAAGTGTGTCTCAAAATTTACGCAGAATTTGAATTAGATACACATTTTTACAAAACACCTTTTTTTTCAATTATATTTTTTTTATTAAATCATAAAGTACGTTTTATTGAAACGTAAAGTACTATCACTTTTATAAAAGCGATAAAAGCGATAAAAAATTGTTTTATTCCTTTTTAATAAATCTCTTCACAGCTGACGAAGTTAAATCAACATTTCGACCATATTTTGTACGAAATTTGCGAACTGTAGCAGCCAAACATTCATTATTTTTGAAATATTGTTCAACAACGAAAACGCGTTGTTGTTTCGTGTAATGCTTCATTTTAGCTAACCCTACATTGTCAACTGTCAAACTGTTTTCTTTTTTGGTTACACTTTACCGCACAAATAGCGGCAAATTCAAACCTTGCGTGAATTATGGAACACCCTTTATATATTATGATGGACAATAAAATAAGGGTGGTAGGAAAAACTTTTAAAAACTAAGTTTTCTTTTTTAATTTATTTGCCATAATAAAAAATATGATATGCTAATGTTAACTGACCTTTAAACATTTTGTTTATAATATAAGCAACGCATTTTATTACTGCTTATCTTCTCAATGAATTTATTTCCTCCTAATGGTTTGAATTTCAGTGTTCAAAAAAATAAGAATGTAGCAATTTTATACACGTTATCTGATAAAATATGTATTTATTTTGCAGGGGCGGCTCGTGAGGGAGGGCTTTGGGGCACCACCTCTCCAGCATTTGTCACAGTAAACAATTTTTCAGAGTAAAACACCATATTTTCCGTTCAGTTTCTTTCCTTTAACTCATTTTCCTGGTTCACCTCCTGTATAGGGCAATTCAGTAGCACGAAAAGTAAACATGAGGAAGGGGAAAGCAAAAAAAATCTTCAATAGCACTATTTTCTTCTACGTCCTACCACTTTAAAAACCCACGGGCCGCCTCCGTTGTTTTATAATACAGCAGAAACTCATTAATTCGCACTATATTAAAGGAAACATGGGCCACGCTAGATATTGTCCTGTTGAAAAAAGGTGTTTAATTTTGCAATTGAGAAGCCAAAACAAATCTTAAGCATTTGTTACGAATGCAATCAAACGGTCCCCTTGTATAATTGCTAAAGTTTTGAAAAAATCACATATGCAACCCAAAAACAACTGGAAAAGAGAGGTACTTCAAGAAAAACGAGTAAAAAATGGATAATCGTATTAGCTTTGAAGGATTTTTTACTACCTCTGTCGTTATAAAAGGTATGCAACTTTGCTCCCGCTGTTTTCATTGATCATTGAAAGTCAAACGGCCGCAATACAGCGAAAGATACGATAAAGTGCTTTTGTAGCAAGACAATGCTCGGCCCCATGTTGCGAAAATGGTCTAAATATACTTGGAAACGTTGAAATGGGAAGTCCTACCCCACCCGCCGTATTCTCCAGACGTTGCTCTCTCTGACTGGCATCTGTTTCGATTGATGGCACACGACCTGGCTGACCAGCACTTCCGGTCTTATAAAGAAGTCAAAAATTGGATGGATTCGTGGATTGCTTCAAAAGATTACCAGTTTTTTCAACGCGGGATTCGAATGCTGCCTGAAAAAAGGGAGAAACTAGTGACCAACGATGGACAATACTTTGAATCATAAATGTATGACCAGGTTTTTACAATAAATACTTGAATTAAAAAAAACGGCGACAGCACAGTTGTATATCTTTTAATAAAAATCCGGACCTAACTATCAGCACCAGAACCATTGTTTACAACAGATGAGCCTATACGGTAGAGTACCCAGGTTCCATTTTAAAAACTGTTGTGAAGATTTCCAACGTAACTGAAAAAACATTCTTTTTAGCAATAAAACCATAATTGATTTATTGGGTTCTCATGATAAATAGTATGCGAGAAGACGTAATGAAGAATTTAATCAAGATAGCACTTTGGATACAGTGTAGCATGGTAGTAGTAACATCAAAGTATGGGGGTACTTTTCCTATAACGGAGTAGGTCGAATATTTTGGATAAAAGAAAATATGACAAAAGAAATATACTTACAATTATGCCACCGTACGCTGAAAATAATATAAACCTCTACCAAGACAATGATCCCAAACATGTGGTGACGCAGTGGTTCGGTTTTTCCCAAAAATTTCATTTTTTTTTAATTTTTAAAATTTTTAAAATTTTTGAAAACTTCACAGTCAACTTCATTTTAAGGAAATGGAAAGAAAGCTTGTCAGAGAGATGGGTGAACATAAAAAATCTATTTTTCCTTTTAAATGGACCTTTGCATATACTTCAGAATATAATAATTTAATTAACTTTGTTACAGTAAAGATCTGTTTTGGGTCCACTATTATTTTTATTTTTTGTTAATGATCTGCCAGATGTTTGCATTAGCGGAAATATGGTAATGTTTGCTGATGATAGCAGCTATTTAACAGAAAATAGAAACATGCAGGGAGCGATTGAAACGGTACGGGAAATGCTCAATAAATTTTATAGTTGGTTTACGAATAATAAGTTATCCCTTAACGTGGACAAAACCAGTTTTATTGCTTTTACTCCTCGAACACACACTATAACGGAGTCATATTTACTAAAAATTAACGGTAAATCTATACAGCAAACATTCTGTACTAGATTTCTGGGTGTTCATCTCGATAACGGACTTTGCTGGGATGAACACATAGCTGAACTATGCAAGAAATTAGCTGCTTTCTCATATGCTGTTTATAGGCTGAAACGGGTTGGTACCACGGATATTGTGCATTCATATTACTATGCGGAGTTTTACAGTCGCGCTAGGTACGGTTTGATATTTTGGGGTGGGTCGCCTCATCTGATGCGTGTTTTCAAAATACAAAAAAAGATAATTCGAATGATGGGTGGAGTGTCACTACTGGCAACAACGTCGATCAATTTTTAAACAATGCAGGATTTTGACTCTACCATCACTATATATTTTGGAGATTATCATCTTTGTTAGGCGAAATTTTGTAGCATTCGTAAAAAATAGTGATTTTCATCACTATGACATTCACATTCATGTAAGATAGTTGAACATAATGTTTACTATAGGGGTGTGAAGCGGTATAATAAGTTGCCACAACGATTTAAGCATGTTCAGAATGACAACGAATTTAAAAATTTAGTCCGCGAATTTCTTATAAGTCAAAGTTTTTATAGTTTAGAAGAATATATGTCGTATCAATAATTAATACATTTATACGTATTTATACATTTATACGTATTTATACATACATCGTATTAATACATTTCATGTATTATTTCTGAGATCGTGTCACTGAACATTCTGTCAATTCTGTCAATCCGACTTAATCATGGATATTTTTATTGTTGTGGGGATTGAATAAATACTATATTAAATTATTAAATTATATACCTTATCAAGAATAAAATATTTATATGTAGGTTTAAATGTTATATATTATTTGTATGCACAGAAGTGTGGCAATGTGCATGCTCTTGTTTTGACTTGATCCATGCATATTTGTATTGTCTTGCGGATTCAATAAATTATTAGTATTATTATTATTATTACTTAGTTTTTCTATTGTACTCTGTCATTATATTCTATAGAATATCTTAACAAACAATAAACATAATTAATATCAAACCAAACCAAACTTATATTTTCCTAGCCAATACCATTCTTAAAAAATGCACAATATCACTTAATAATTTCGAAAAAACCAGAAGAAAAATTATATTTAATTAATTTTACTGAATGAAATTTACCAGAAGGTCAATTAGAAGTTCTTACGGTTTTAACTCGGTTATTTTGGTGGTGGAATTAAAATGAACTGGGCCCAGAAGGTCAACGAATAAAAAGCGGATACTAATTCAGAAATATTCCAATTTTCGCACCAAAAAAAAACAATAATTGTAACGGAATTCTATACATTCATTTAAAAACTGTATTTTCAAGTCGATTAAGGAAAAAACACTTACAAGGTAAAGGTCATCTGTAATATGTTTTATGGTGGTTTGTGTGCAGCCAGCTATATACATGGGATTAATTTTTTTTTATAAAACATCTTAAAAATGTTGTTTGTTCTATTAGAATCTAGTCGTACAATAGAATAATTACCACTTTTACTTATGTAACTTACTTTAGTTAAGCACTTACTCTACTGTATTTTAACTAAAAATACAAGATGTCCCATAAGAAGGTTTCTATTCCATTGGTTTACTGCGCAAAAACAATAACTGTGAGGGGGGCGGCGGGTATGCCAATCGATAGCCCCGTCCCCGTTTAGGAATTTAGGATATATGGATACATATTATTTTCGGATCAGACTCATTTTCAACTGTCGTTATTGGCGTGCAACAAACCCGAAATATAAGCTTGAAAAACCCCTACTATATATTTGCCTAAAGTCACTGTAAGGGCCTGCAATGTCAGCGCGAGGAATAATCGGTCCGTACTTTCTTGATGACGACAGGAGACGCGCAATTATCATCAATTCAGAGTATTATGTGAAAATGTTGGACACTTTTTTAGTATCTGAACTTCAAAACTTTGCTGGTTAACATCAAAGAACATGCTTTCAGCTGAACAACGTCAAACAAGAGCAACATCATACACTTCCAACACTTCCATACACTTCCAACAAATTGATCTCCAGGAGAGGTGACATAAATTGGCCTCCACGTAGTCCTGACTTGAGCCCTATGGACTTTTTCTTGTGGGGTTATCTAAAATCGAAAGTTTACGTCAATAAACCTGGTTCGTTCGTGCAGTTAAAAGAAAATATCCCACACGAAATGGCAGCCATTCCAAAGATTATGTGCCGAGTCGTCCTAATGAATTTTGTTGTTCGTTTAGATGGGTGCATTAAGCGTGAAGTTTTACATCTGGATGACATTGTTTTCAAAAATTAATTTCCTAAAATGTGAATCAATAATTAATAAAGGTTTTTTTGATGAACGTCTCTCTTTATTTATATCACTATATCAGAAAGAAACTTTCTTTCGGAACACCTTGTATATACTAAGCACTTTATTCTGCGTTTAACTTTCACTTATATATTCAGTAAATAGATCGTTCACTTCTGATATCGAATACTACGAACAAGATAGAGAAATAGAGATACACAGGCAGATAGATAAAACGCAGATTGTTATGTTGTTACCTTCAAATCCTGATGCTCTGGACACTAAAATTGAATGGTAGAACTTTTTGTGAAATGACGCCCGGTAATGAGAACAAGTACTGAATGAGAAAAGTGATTATGAACCACGGAAAAGCTGTTTTTGAAGTCGGAAAAAACAGGATTTTAATTGATTGCAAAAGGAAGGATTCTAAAGAAAGTATCTTTTCAGTAACTTTAAAACGATGATATTTTTCATAAAAAAATCATATTTTCGGAATAAATGAGAAGACGCAAGCCTGAATTGTTCTTCAAAAATTATTGAATTGATCCAAGTGATATTCCAGTAATATCTACAATATATCTTATACTTAATTTGTGATTGTTTAGTAAAAGATTCTTGATTTTGGTAATATTTTCTACATTGGTTGATATGGAAGATCTTCCTGAACGAGATTCATCTTCAACTTCTTCTCTACCATCACTAAAATCCTTGTACCACTTGCCCACATTTTTTTGACATATATTCTACATTAACATATGTTTTCTCTTACATATATTCTGTAACGCTGTAACAATTTTCGTTTTTTAGATAATATTTTATAAAAATTCTTTACTCGATAAATTTTCCCATAAAAATAATCTTTTCGAACAAGCGAAATGGTATGAAGCTTCTATCATATGTCAAAGACAGTCATACCACCTTAAAAAATAAATGGTTGTAGCAACAAAAGTCATCTTCTTTTTTAATTATAGTAGCATATAAGGGATCTTCCTACAGCAACTAGTTCAGCAGTCAGCAGACTTGTGCAGACTTGCGCAGTATATCATGGATTTATAGGATATTTTAATACTGGATTTATATAGAGAAGATCAGACTGATTCCTTTTTTAATGTCTATAAAAAGAAATCGACCTGAATCGACTTTAGGTACCAATGAGGTGAAGAAACAGTGCTGATGAGGTTTGCATGCATTATTAGATAAAATCTCAACTCATAAATTCAATTTCATTGGAAAAAGACATTGAAAGATAGAAAAGAAAAGATTTTTTGTATTGAGTTGTGACAGGTGATAAAAAGTGGAACTATTTTGACAATCCACAGCGCAAAAAATCATGACTAGACCCAGGCCAGCCTTCAATGTCACAACCAGTGCGCAATATACATGGAAAGGCTTTGTTGTGTATTTGGTGGGATAGTAGATGGTGGGATAGCTGTGTATTGCAAATTTAACGGAGCATTGAAGGAAAAACGACCAGAATACGTCCAAAGATACGATAGTCACTTTTTAACATGGATATGCTCGGCCCCATCTTGCAAAATGTGGAAAAAAATATTTGGTAAACGGTAAATGGAACGTCCTACTCCACCCGCCATATTCACCGGACTTAGCCCCTTCGGACTATCACTTATTTCGATCGATGCAGCACGGACTTTCAGAAGAACATTTACATTCTTACGAAGAAGTGAACATTTGGCTTGATGAATTGGCCTTGGTTGGCTTTAAAAAATCAAAAGAATTTTTGGCGCTGAATATTTCTTCGGCAGAAAGATGGGAACAAGTTAGTACTTGTTTCCAGTTAGCTAGTACTAACGATAATATATTTTGTTATGGAAATAAATACTCAAATTTTGGGAAAAAATCAACATTATTAACCGAAACGACAATTATTTTATACAGACTTCTTTTTTCTTCTTTTATGCCGGTTTTTGATGTGCCATCGAGTCTTTGGTTTACCTCTGTTAACCCCTATTCACCCCTCTATGATTCTCCTTGGTATTCGGTTTTCTGGCATTCTCGTCAAGTACCCCTCTCATCTGAGTCGCCGAACCTTGACGGTCTATAACATCCACATCTTTGTACAATTGCTTGAGTTCGAAGTTATATCTAATCCCCCAAATTCTTTATTATTTTTCTTTCAAATACTGCTAGCATCTCCTCTGTTTTCTTTGTGAGAGTCCACGTCTCACAGCCAAAAGTGACTACTGGATGAACGAGTATTTTAAAGATATCAGCTTTCGTATTCCTTTGAATAAGTTTAGATCTTAGCGCCGAATATAGGGAATAAATAACTTTGTAACCCTTCCTAATATGATTTCTGATATCTCGTGTGATGTTGTTTTTATCAAGTTATCAACTATATCAAGTATAGCTTCCCGGATATGTAAATTCCTAGACCGGCTCTTTTTGCTGTATTTCTAGACCGGCTCTTTTTGCTTTCAACTTTATTTCACCAATAATATTAAATTAATATACTTTATTATACTTAATTTATAATATATTACTTCACATGCTGCCTAATCAGCAATTATAAATTCGTTTTTTAACCGTTACACATTACAAGAACAAGTTTAAGATATTTACATATCTAAATAGAATTCTTTTCTCGGGTTCTTTAATATGAATTATTCAACACGCATACACATCCTTTTAATTAATTATTGATTCCGAAAAATGAAAACGTAAACATTATTCTTTTCTTTGGCGTTACGCAAGCTAATGTAAGGTTCTCTTTAGGAATTCAAAAAGATGATTATAGGTGATCTAAAAGGGAATCGAGTTTATGGCTAGTAATAATCTTTTTGCCAAAAAAGGAATAAAACAATGTTTTACTTTGTTATCTATCACTTTTATTTTTAAACAAAATTCATGTGACTATAGTTTCGTAAAACTTTACATTCTCAAACTACTTAAATCTTACTACTTCAATCCTACTTAAAATCTTAGTTTTAAATAAGATTTTACAGCTGTTTATATATTCTATGTACCTAATTTTATACTTTTATTGGGGTTAATTTTTTACAATATTTTAAATAGTGGGGAATTTCAGAGATTCGTGTGATCGTTTAATAGCTGTCTAGATGGATCTTTATTATATTTATAAATTTCAATGCTTCTAAAATGTATCAATTTCTTGCTTTTGGGCGCTGTATGCACGCTGTAAAAAAGCAAAAAATTAAACATTTTAGAAGCTAATGAAATTTATAAATATAATAAAGATCCGTCTAGACAACTATTAAACGGTCGGACGGATCTCCGAAATTCCCCACTATTTAACAAATTATTGTAAAAAATTAACCCCAATAAAAGTCTAAAATTAGGTACATGTTTTATTCCTTTTTTAAAAAATGAACTATCACAAAGTAACGGACAAATCAATCAATAATTTTTTTGTCGTTCATAATAATTTTTTGCACCAAGGGTGAATCACATTACGTCGAACACCAGTTATCGATAACTGAAGTTAAGCGACGTCGATCGCGTTCGATATCTGGGAAGGTGACCGTAATACAGTCTACAGTCTTACAGTCTTTAAATTATTTAATATTCATGAAATTTTTCACTCTTTTTCTTGTTTCATTGTTTTTGGATTTTTCATCATCACGTTTCAGTTTGTTTCCTTGGTACTTTTTCAGCTTTTCTTTTGGTTTCTCCTTCTTTTGCTCAGTTCTTATTTTCCTTTTCTTCTAGTTGATGTTTACAGGTGTGCTTGTTAAAATAATCGATTATTTCTTGGTAATGTTGTGCTTAGATGTGTTTGGAGAAATAATAGGCAATTCAACATTTTCAGAGAATGTAATTAAATTGCCATATCCACCAAAAGTATCCATTAATGAACCAGAATTTTGTACCATGGAAGGAGAAGCAGAAGTATTAAGCGGTTGTGTGTCACTTGATTGAAAATGGACAGCATGTGTATCAGAAGCTTTGGCATCGAAAGCTTGAACATCGCAAACTTGTGCAGCTGCAGATATATCAGAAGTTCTTCCAACAGCTTGTTCGCCACAATCTTCTAAAACACAAACTTCTAATGATCAGGTCATTAGTAAGAAGCTTCTTGAAATATGGATCGATCGCATGGGTCTACCCGTCAAAATCCTACATAAAATCACTAGAGCAAATGGAAAACAGACTAGTGAGACGGGCTCTGAGCGCTTCATAGTTGAGGCAAAGTGAAGTAAGTTTTTTTCAGGAACAGGATCAACAACAAAATACGATAGATGTACGTAGATAAAATGATATACATCTGAACCACCTTATGTAAGTTCGGCAAATGACATACATAAAATAATATCATAAGATTCAATAATATCGTTAAGACTCTCCTCTGTTTACTTGTCCTGCAGAGGAGAGTGGTGCGAAGCGTTCTATCCGAAATCGTCTTCGTGGATCGAACTGTGAAAACACCAAGAAAGAGAAGATAATGATGTCAATAAGACCCAGTGTCACGGGAGATCATTGCCCCATCTACCTGATCTGTAGTTTCGGGGTAATTTTAGGAAATAACCTCAGGTGGAATGTGGGTCGCATTTTGCCTGCCACGAAGGCCTATGGAAACTATGTTTTATAAAAGACCTACACTCGATTAAAGATGACCCTCGTAGCCAGAGATTTTCAACTGAAAGAAGTGATGAACATGTTCCCAAAAGCCGAGATCTGTGCATTCTGATCTTCGGTTGACGCTACTTGACCATGAACAATATTGGTCTCTGGAGGGTCCTCCCATTGCTCTCTTGGGTTGTAATAACGATAGTGGGCCTAATTTTAATTATTTTTTACTTAACGAATCTAAATGTAAGTGCATTGTGTATCAAAAATTACAAAATTAATAGAATAAAATATATTTATAAAAGGTTGCATTTTTTTTTTGTTGGGTATATTTTTCTGTCAAGGTATGCGAAATACTAATTCAATGACAATAACCTTGCCTCAGCATTATCAAAAACCTTTTAATAAATGCATAAGACGGACTCAACCTCCTTTGTAATAGACGTGAAATAGGAAACAATGTATTTCTTTTGAAAAACAGGTCGGGGTTTTTCAACTTTACTACGTAGTTATAACGATGACAAACGAGGATGGGCAGAAAACTTCTTGGAAAGGCAATAAAAAATTGAACTTGGCTGTTTAAAATTACGTGTATAGTGCGTTTCAAGATATATCGTTGACTGATTGGCTGCACTAAACTCACAATCGCTGCCGCAACGAAACCCGGCAAAGTTGCAAGAAACGTAAACAGGGCCGGGCCTAATAAAATAACATGTTAAAAGATAAAATTTTATATGGTTTAGTAATTTCAAAATATTTTAATTTAGTTCGCATTCTTTTCTATATTCTATAATTTCGATCGTATTTTTTGATATTCCAAACGTGCTAAAAATGTGGCGTTCTTGGCAAGATAATGATCATTGTGCCTCCGGTAGTGCTAATTTTAAAAGAAAACATTTATCATCCGACGGTAAGCAAATTGTTAAAAATGTGTATGTTTCTTTATTGAATAGGGAGCTTAATGTAAATGCAACCGCAGCAGAAATATCATTAACGAAAACTCCGTTGTCTACAGTTAAATATATTGTGATGAAGCCAATTAAAGCCAAAAAAATCTGTAGTGACTTTGGTAAAAGCAAATGTGTTGACGAAAGCGATAAAGATTTAATTCGAAGCAAAATTTACACTGTGTATGAAGATCAAACTGTGCTTACATTGTGTTCATTGCAACAGCGACTACGGAAGGATGAAACCAACATTCTTTGCAGCAGAATTAGCCTCCGGAGAATATTATCCCAAATGGGTTTTGCATATCTGATCATTCATAAAAGACAAATATTACGATGGAGGTTTAACTACTTAAACTCTATAAAAAAATACAAATTAGAAAATCGTCCCATTATCTACCTTGATAAAACATGGTTCAATACACATAAGACTCCGGCAAAAGGATGTATAGATAGATACATCAAGAAAATGTCAAACCAAAACCCCAGCGAGCAAGGGGTCCTCCCTTGGACGAATTGTTTACGGTTGTCCTCCAAAAATATTAAATATTCATCTTTGGACTACCATGATCACACTACAGCAGAACTTTTTGAAGATTGGTTCATAAATTGCCTTTTGCTCAATATGCCTAATATGCGTAATTGTAATGGACAATGCAAGTTCCTAATGTAAACAACACAAAATTCGAAATTCCGAACTATATGTTAGAAAACGATATATACCTTGAAAATATATATAAAATATGTAATTTTCTAGAAATATTAAAGACCTTTAATATTAAAAAGGAATATGTATGTGATACCGTTGCTGCCGATATGGGACATTCGGTTTTACGCCTTATCTCGTATTATTGTATTTTTAATCCAATTGACCATATGTTGCATCAGGAAAAATCCAATGTTAGAGCAGAAAACATGTATTCGAAAAGTGCAAGTGCTGTAATATTAATTAGAAAGTTTCTTGATAGTATTCCCAAAGAAAGTTGGAAAAATTCGATTAACCATGTTACTACGAGGTTAATTATTAAGAGATTTAATTATTATTTGATCTATAGTCAGAGCGAAACCGAATTAAATGTATAATTAAATTTAAGTTATAATTTTTATTGTACTAATAAATTCAAAATACACAAACCAATAAACAATGTTTTAGTCATACATAATAATAATAATAATCATTTAATCATAAGTTAACAATAATTTATTTTTCCCAAAATTATTCAGAAGTTAAACCATTCCGGCACTGGCGCCTTTTAAGAAACTAAGAATATTTTTATTGAGATTTATTGGAGCAATTAACATTTTGCCGAAGGGCAACGAAATATCTTGAAACGGACTATACTTCTGTGACTTCGATACATTTTACCAGCCATGATTCCAAACCTTATAAATAAAACCTTTAAATTGTCAGCTAAAATAGTTTTAATATGGTTTTTCAGGCATGTAGGCAGTTGGTACTTCGACGCTGTTAAGTCTGTCGTATGAGGTGGATATGGCAACAAATCAAAGCCCGATCTTAAATTATTTAACTAAAAGAAGCATCTCTTCATTACTTCTGTTCTAATGTATTTAAAAGACTCACGTGAAAATATTTTCTTCAAGAGTGAAAAATTGAGGAATTACGTTCTTCAGGCCATCCTTTACTTTATTAACACTATCCATCTCCTCAAAAACTCAGACACCATCCTAATTACGCATTCATTTAAACGGACTTTATGCACGCAGTGATCTGACATTTGATCATGAATGTTAAAAAAGACCAAGCCATATATTAACCATGAAACATAGATGGGGAATGGTCATGTGCACAATGAAAACATTATTCTTATTTTGATTATTTAACACGGTTTTTGAGTTAGCCTTTGAGGCTCTCGCTCGTTTCTACTGATGTTGGCCTTGGTCTTGATGAGTTTTGTTTGTTGAGGGCTTCTTGCTAGCCCAGTGGGTACCGACTTTCGTCTGTTAGATATAAAATCTTAGTAGATTTCAGAGGTTAACGAATGGGAAACTTCTTTAATTCGGAATCGGGCCGCAAGACTCGAAAACTGGCTATTAAATACCAAAAATTCGCGTTCCTTGAGTTGGGTATTCTGGACATGGATTGTTAGTGGTCGAATCGTGCTGATTTCGTTCAGTCGACGTTGGTTTTGTGTCATTTCCTACTGACTTTGAAACTGAGAGAATGGGTCTAATATTGTTTGAATTAGATTCAAAACTATTTGAAGTTTGTTAGCAAGCATAGCCGTGACTTTGGCTCCCTGTTGAATTTGCTATGTCTGGTCGGCAGAGCTCTGGTGTTTTCCTGTGCTCTCTGGCTCAGAAATGAATGCAGAGATGGTCTTTTTCACTTGATTCTGGTGATATTGCGAAGGTTGCATCTTTGTAGTGGGGCTGGTTTCACCTGCAGTTCTACTCTAACGGGCTGGTGACAGAGTTGCTTGACTAAGATTATGTTTTTTTCATTGCGAAGTAAGGTGACTTGTAATATCGCAATTAGTTTCTTCTCTCTGGTTTATCATCTCGTGATGGAGGTAGGATAGAAGTCCAGATGATGGAGCTCTGTTCTGACGTTATCAGATGAGATAGATTCTAGCACGGTCTTGACCAGGACGCGCAGATTTCTGTTGCTTGTGGTTGGTGTCCAATGAGGATACTCTGTCCCTCGTTGAGAAGCTCTAAAATGGTTTTTCGATCGGATTCCGTCTCGGGGACCATTAGAACCCCGTCCGCTGGCTCGACAGCCGCTTTGGACTTCTTCAGAATGCGCATAACATCTTGGAACACTGATTTGACCTTCAGGGCAATCAGTTTGGGTTTGGCCTGTTCCCTTAATTTTTATGCCTTTGACGAATCTTTTGGTTTGGTGGACGAAGTAGAGGAGGGACACACTTCCGTAGGCTGACTTGCGTTGGTACCCGGAAATGCCTTCGTCCTTTTGCGTCTTCTTGGCCAGAAGAACTTATCCATCTGAAGCGAAGATTTGATGTTGGTCTCCTTCTTCGAGGTCCGATTGGATCTCGATGACTGGTGTTTGAATCACGCAGGTTGATAGTGTGGCGGTTGGAGTTGTATTTTTCATTTCAATTTTTGACGTTTTAAGAAAAACTACATCATTGCTGACGTTACTGCCAGTTTTTGACTGGTCTGTCATTGTTTTAACAGTCCACCTATGGTCTGAACTCATGTAACTAAGTTGAAACTTAAAGAAACCTATTATACCGACATTTTTTTCTAATTTAAGGAACCTTCTTTACTGGCTGGAGTGGTGGAAAAATTGAAAATGAATGTCTCTAAGTATTCCACATACAAAAACATCGTACCTTACTAGATTCATTTTTGTTAATCATCTTAGCATTGTCAGCAAATTTTTGATACTTTGATGAAAAAATAAGGTGATTTAATAAGGAAATTTGTTTTATAAAGTCGCGCGTTTTATGTTTCCATACAACCATTTATTTATTAATTTGGTATACCTGTCCATGATATTTGGCAAACGTATTATATCATTTAGTTTATTTAGTTAGAAATTACGGCGTCTTTTGTAACTGTTAAAAATTTTGGACGGACACTTTTTAATATGGATAAATTTATCGGGCAACACCAATTAAGAATTAGACACAAAAAGCCCAGCGTTATCCAGCCCAGGTGAACGCAGAATCTCACATCGCAATAGTGGGCGTTCCACAAGCACCATATTCACCAGCTATGACACCATGTGACTGCGATCCTGTTCCCTAGAATCCGTAGAATGCCTCAAGTCGCTTTAAACGAAAAAAAAGCCGGTCGCTTTAAACGAAATACCAAAAGTTGAATGTAAAAAATATTGGAATAAGTGAAGTGAGAGAGATTAGCTTAAGGAAACAAAATAAATATGGATAAATAAATAAATATTTCGTGTTTTATATATAAAGTCACTTTACTTTTTGATTATTTTTTGCAGTATAAGTCAGAATCAAATGATATCTGCAATGACGAGTATAAAAAGGCAACTTTTTAAAGTTTAAGTGCAAGGTTATACTGCGAAATAATTGCAGTTTTCCCCTGTTGATTGTCAGTTTTATTAATGAGTAACAGTTATAAAATATCGAACCAACCGAAGAATTATAATGAAATTAACTGATACACCTCATGTAATGACTTCATCTAAACCACATCAGAATGTATACGTAGAAATATGCTTCTAACCTGACCACATGTTTTCATCGATACGTGATTCTCAGCCACGCCCTGATATGTTTCTATTCATCGTTCTATAATATTTCTTTATTAGAATTACGTTTTGGTGAGTCTTTGTTCCTGCAAATTCATGTTACGCATATAATTTTTAAGAATTGTTCAAATAGTCTTCTTTTTTTAGTTACTATATGTCGTTGGCCATATTGGTGAGGCATTAATCTACCAGGTGATTACAGAGTAGGTCGTAATGGTTGACATTTTGTGTGGTAACAACAATAAAAACGGTATAGCATAATCTCTAACCTATACGTGCCTAGCTTTTAATTGATATTTAACCATATACGGTGTCTCAAATACAATTACATGAGTCCGAATCGTATTGGAAGTAAATTTGTTAGTCCTTGTTATAAGGATTTAGCAAAAATAATAGACTAACGACATAGAATAATATATTAAAAATGTGTACAACCACTGTCTCAAAAATAATCGAAATTATTTAAAGAAAAAACCGATATAGTTAAGAAATTTTGACAAAAATCATTTTACTTATTCGAAATATTCACCCTAGGTAAAAATACAACGATTTAAACGTTGAAGAAATGCATTAAAAGACGTTTCTATAATCCTGTTTGGATTGGGGATAGATATTAGACACAGAGAGATAAATCGGATGAGTACGGAGGATGTTAAAGCAAAAAAAAAAAGATTTTTGGGGAAAAAATCACTGACGAATAAAGAGAAAGTGCATTATACCATGAATTCTTGTCTTGGGCATTCCATATTCCAAGCTTTTTTAAAACTTTACGAAGTGATGCACCCTTTCGGCATTTTCTCCAGTCATCGTTTCAATGTTGATTCTTTGTTCTTTGTTAATTTTTTGATCAAAGTATACACTCAAACTCAAACTCCTGTCATTCATATACATGTGAGTTGAATCTTGGCTGCTAGTGTATGAGAGAAGATTAATACTTCATAATTGGAACTCACAGCAACAGTTGGAGCCATTATCTTCATTAAAATCGAGCCATTTGTCTTATATTTAGGATAGAAGGTCAGTAAGTAAGAAGTAGAGAGTAAGGTTACAAAGAGTTACAAAGAGAGAGAGAGAGAATTTTCAAGTTTAGGTCGCATCGATATCAAGATCATTTAGCGACCAGGAACTTTAACTTATGAATATGGAACTCACTTAAAAGACAGACATTGAATGGATTAATAAATATCACAGGTTATTAGTATCACAGATCAGTTCTATCACAGATGGCTTCTATCACAGATGGGTTTCGTCGCAGGATAAGCTATCACAGATGTGTTGATAAGTTTGATTTTGCTGCAAATAACTCACACTAGAATGAAATGTCGCTAGCAGTGACTAGATTTTAGTGAGATAGTTAATTTCTTTCAGATAAGCTAAGGTGTTAGATATGTTGTCTGAGCAAAGGTTTCGAGAAAGGTCCTGATTGAGGTCAAAAAAGGATCTGAGAGGGTATAATGCCGTGCATTCGGTAAGAATGTGCTTGACGGATAGGGGATCGTTGCAAAATTCGCAGAGCGGGGGACCTTCTCGTTTTAGTAGATATTCATGTGTAAATCTGCAGTGACCAATCATGAGTCTCATCCATTTTACTGTAATTTTCCTACTTACCAGATGTTCTGGTGGAGGTTGGGAGAATAATGGTTTAATATATCTCAGCTTATTGACTTTCTGTGGATCATCCCAGTAGGATTGCATTAAAGATTGCGAGAAGGATTTCACCGTTGAGAGATGGTCTTTTGGATAGAAGCAGCGCATATAAGGTTGACCATGCTGAATGGAGTATTTTGCAAGTAAATCTGCTTCCTCATTACCTTTGATGGCCTTGTGACCGGGACACCAAACGAAGAGAAGAGAAGAATCATGTGCTATAATATCTTCTATAAGATCCATAATTAGCACTATAACTGGATGGGAAATGATGCGATTTTGGATCATGGATAGTGCATTCTTAGAATCTGAGAATATGATCCAGCAATTTGCGGGATTTAACTTGATATAGCTGAGGGATCTTTCAATGGCCACTAGCTCAGCGGTTAGTACACTTGTTGTGGCGGGCAACTTAAAGCCTGAGGAGGATCTGTCATGAACAAAGCCACAACCGACTCCATGGTCTGACTTAGATCCATCTGTATAAATTGTTTGGCATGGAGATTTGGACTGGATAATGTTGTTTATACTGGATTTGTAGACAGAAGAGCACGTAGATTCTTTATCATATTTTAGTAAGGAAAAATCAACCTGGATGGGATGTAATAACCACGGAGGAGTAGAAGTAGTGCTAATTGGGAGAGGAACTTGCAATTGGGTGTTGGACTCTTCAGATAGTTGCTGGAAGGTGCGTCTGAGGTCTAGGGTTAGGTTATGAGTGGAGGCTATTGGGGGTATTGGGGGAGGATGGAAGAATGACTGATGTCCAGGAATGAATGGTCTCTGCCAGAGATCCGTAGCATACTTTAAGAGTAGATACTTCCTCCTGATGGATAGGGGCTCTAAACTCATGATGCTATGTAAACTGGGAGTTGGGCTGGTGATAAAAGCTCCAGTTATAAGTCTTAGTGATGTATTCTGGATGACATCCAGTGAGCGCAGATAAGATTTGGGAGCCGTAGCAAAAATTATGCTGCCATAGTCCAGTTTGGATCTAATAATTGCTTTATATAATTTAAGAAGGCAGAGATGATCCGAACCCCAGTTGTGGTTTGAAAGCATCTTTAATATTCCCAAGTCGCGAGTACATTTAGCCTTCAGAGATTGGATGTGATCTTTCCATGATAGTCTGTAATCGAAGGTGAGTCCGAGAAACTTGTGAGACGAAACTGTTGGTAAAGTCTTGTTTTGAAGAGTTATTGAATGCAGACGGGAACATTTTTGTCTTCTGCAAAAATGCACAATAGCGGATTTTGTGGACGACAAAGAGAGACCTGTGGCTTTGGTCCATTTTTCCAGTGAGTTCAAGTTAGATTGGAGGATTCTTTCGCAGACTCTTGGATTGGGAGACTGGTAATATAGTAGGATGTCATCTGCGTATAATCTGTGAGTGATCGTAGGGCTAAGGTATCTTTGAATGTTGTTCATGGCTATATTAAAAAGGGTAGGGCTCAGCACTGAACCCTGAGGGACTCCATTTAGTAAGGGGAGTGGATCAGATAGATGACCATCAATCCTGACATTAAAAAGTCTATCAGAGAGGAAGTTTGATATGAATTTAGGTAACCGGCCTCTGAGGCCCCACTGATGTAAAGTGTTCAGGATGGTGGGCCGCCATACCATATCAAAAGCATTGGAAATGTCTAAGAAAGCAGCAACTAAATGGTTTTTCCTTTGGAATGAAGTACAAACATCATTATGGAAGCCCGTGAGATGATCAATGGTAGATCTCGACTGCCTGAATCCCAGTTGATAAGGATCTAATAGATTGTGAGATTCAATGTACCAGGCAAGGCGAGTATTTACCATTCTTTCAAAGATCTTGCCCAGATGGTCAGTCAGCGAGATTGGACGGTAACTACCAGGTGAGGAACGAGGTTTGCCATGTTTATGTATTGGAATCATGATAGATTTCTTCCAGGCAGATGGGTACGTGCCTGTTCTCCAGTAGCCGTTATAAAGATCCAGCAAATTGTCTAGAGCCGCTTGAGGGAGATTGCGGATCATGGGAATTAGGATTAAGTCAGGCCCCGGGGCACTATTTCTGCTTCTAGAGAGAGAATTTAAGAGTTCATCAAAGCTAAAAGGGAGGTTGTAGTGCTGGAGGGGAGAATCGTCAACGTCGAAGTTTACTGATTGGGAAGATCTCTGATTTAGCTGGGAAGTGCTAAGGTTATTGTCGCCAGATACATTGGAGAAAAAATTCGCAAAACAGTTCGCAATATCAACCCTATTGGAGATCCATTGATCATCACTAATTAGGCCCTGTATTGACTGAAGAGGACTACCTCGAAACCTTTTGATTTTTTGCCAAAATTCCCCACTGCTGAGAGACGAATTTATAGATTTGATGTATTCAGCCCAGGAAGATCGCTTTGCGTTTAAAATCGTCCTACGAGCTTTTGCTCGGCATCTTTTGAAGATGATAATATTTTCCAAAGTAGGACAGTGTTTGAAGCGATTCAGTGCCGATTTTCTTTCCCTGATCACCATTCTACAGTCATCGTTCCACCAGGGGACTGGGGGTTTGTGGTGTTGGATATTACAGTGAGGAATGCTGGAATCTGCTGCAGCAATGATTGAATGGACAAAGGTATCAAGGGCTGAGTCCTCATCGGCAAACGTTAAGTTTGGAAGGATGTACGAGTCTCGAAATTTGGTCCAATCTGCTTTGGATAGATTAAAAGTTTTTCTAGGCAATTTAGGTTGATGCCAGCCTATAGAGGAGATTCTGATTGGGAAGTGATCACTTCCGTGTAGATCTTCCATGATATCCCACTGTAGGGTAGTGAAAAGGTCAGGAGAACAGAGGGAAAGGTCTAAGGATGAAAAGGTTAAAGAAGCTAGGCATGCATGGGTATGGACTGGAGGATTTAGGAGGGAAATGTTGTTTGAGATTAGGAAGTCCTGAAGGATTAATCCTCTGCTATCTGTTCTAGAGGAACCCCACATTACATTATGGGAGTTAAAGTCTCCGCACATTATGAAGGGGGGAGGGAGTTTTGAAAGGATATTGTTGAGATCCTGTAGAGAAAATGGCGTGGAAGGAGGGATATAAACGTTGCAGATGGATACTTTCTTGACAAAGTGAGTGGAAATTGCTATGACTTCTACACCGGAATCAATTTGGATAGTGGAATAGTCTAGGGACTCGTGTACCAGAATAGCTACACCTCCTGAAGATCGCAGGGCTTGTTCCCTGTCTTTTCTTATAATGTTATAGTTCTTAAAACTAGGGCAGGAAGAATCGTTAAAATTTGTTTCTTGTAAAAGAATAATGGCAGGCTTATAACTTGAGGCGATTAACTTCAATTCTTCGAACTTTTTGTTGAAGCCATTAATATTCCATTGAATTATGGTTGGATTGAATGTGAATTTTAGGAGGTTAGATAAGCCTGGTGACACCTATAAAAGGAGTAAGTACTACCTTCTAATGTTAGGTCGTCGAGAAGTTGGTTTGCTCTCTTTTGTCTTTGGTTTTGACGAGCAGTCTAGATCCATGTCCTCAGTGGAAGAGGATTTGTTAGAGGACTGGGATAGAGATCTCGGGTTTTTGTGAGCTGTTTTATTTGAGGGTATTTTTGGATGATGGGTGGGAAGGGAATTTGAGGGAGTTTGTGTAGTGGAGAGAGAAAGGGAAGAAGGAGGAGGAGGGAGGGTGGGCTTGGGGACGACGAGTGGGGGAGCTTTGGATGCAGTAGGAGGAGTGGGCGAGGGGAGATTGACAGGGAGGGAGGATGGAGGAATAGAGGGGGAGGAAGGAGGAAGGGGGTCACGAGGTGTAGTGAGTGGCGCCTTATCAAGTGCTTTAGAAGGGCACTGGTTAATGTTGATTTCACATTGCGTAGCAGTAGACACCATGGTTTTACTACGACTTACGACAGTTGCAAAACTGGAGGTACTGGAGGGGAAGGTGCTTTTGACCTTAGCCTTCGCGACAAAATAAGGGATTTTTTCCGATACTTTTATTCTCTGGATTTGGTATTCTTCTTTGAATACGATGCAACCTCTGTACCTAGGGGAATGATCGCCATTACAGTTGGGGCAAATTGGGGCAAGTGAGCACTGAGAACCATCATGTACGGCACCGCCACAGGAAGGGCATACTGGGGAAAATGAACAATCCGATGATATGTGACCGAATCTTTGGCACTGGAAACATCTCATAGGGTTAGGAACGTACTGTCTGACTCTTAATGATAGGTAGCCAGCCTTAATTCTGTCAGGTAAAGCAGGTTTTCTAAATGTTAATATTAAACTGCTGGTTGGAGAGATTGTACCTTCTTTTTTTGTGGTGATTCTTTTGACAGCCTCAACTCCATGCTGCTTCAAATTTTCCAGAATTTCCGACTCTTCGCAATTTAGGAGGTCAGTGCTCGAGATTACTCCTTTACAATAATTCAAGGATTTGTGCGGCTCAACCACAACATCAAATGTGTGCACTTTTTTGAGATCCAGTATACTCTTGGCCTGTTTAGCATTTGAAACAACTGCTAGTAACGTACCGTCTCTTAGTTTTTTAATAGATTCTATGTCACCTACATTTCCCAAAATGACTTTATGAATGATAAATGGTGAAACATTTTTTAGCGATCCTTCGCAGCTTTTAATTATAAAGTATTTGTCAAAATCAGAACATTTATTATTATTCTCTACTGGAGACGCAATCCGGGGTCTTTTCGACCCTGATAATAGGGGGTAAGATGAATTGTTAAAGGACATATAGTTCCCACGAGATTGGAAGAAAGGAGGTCGACTGCAACAGTGCTCCTTATTGCAGAAACCCTAAATACTCCAAAGGGACGGGAGGTACTTTGGAGGCCCCGTTCACAACAGCTGATACCCTCAGCTGCCATTCAGCCCTCACCACGGGTCGCGCTACAGTTTGGCTTAAGGGGAAATCAAACGATCAGGGACATTTACAGGACAATCACAACATGACTAGGGTACCTCGGGGACGTCAAACCCGTATTCAGAGGAAGAACCAGGACTTCCACTCTGAACCCCTGAGGGGAAGAGTTACAAAGAGTTTACAATAAGTAAGTAAACAAATATAACGTAAGCTAAATAAAATTTCCCTCAAAACAGCAAGTCACTTTTTTTTTAGTTTTGTTTCCTCAACTTCTAATTATCAGATTAATCATTAGATCAATCATAAGTCCGAATTACCTCCTGATCATGGTTAACGAAACGTGCATCAAGAAATAAAAAACAAGCGATTTGGTGTTTACTGGCAAGTCTCTTTGTGTTTCCTGTTTCACTAAACTTGAAGAGGTTTACCACTAAACACCAAAACACTTTTTTAAACGGCTCGACGCACGTTTCGCTAACCATGTTAGCATCATCAGGAGATGATTTAATCTAATTCTAAAACTAAACTTTGTTCTATTTATATGAAAACCATACCAAACAAAGCGTGTAAAAATCATCAATTCATTGAATCATTGAAGTAGAGCAGCATGAAAAGTCGAGGATTTACGAAATTAGTTGTCAAGACTGTGATCGAAAGTATATTGGGCAAACAAAAAGATCCATATTGACAAGATATAAAGAACATATTGCCAACATGCAATCGAACATGACCACAGCATTGATATTAGTAATTTAAGACTAATTAAAAGTGTTAATAATAATAGGGCTTTGGATGCATATGAAAGCATTCAAATAGAAAAATGTAAGAAAATTATGAACCGAGATAAAGGACCGATTCCTTTCAGTCAACTTTTTCAATTATTAATGTAAGGCTTAGTACACTTCACGGTTCATGATTTGTATACGCTTCGTTGGGTATGGTTTTCATATAAATAGAACATAGTTTAGTTTTAGAATTAGATTAAATCATCTCCTGATGATGCTAACATGGTTAGCGAAACGCGCGTCGAGCAGTTTAAAAAAGTGTTTTGGTGTTTAGTGGTAAATCTCTTCAAGTTTAGTGTTTCACTCCAAAGGTTCCAATAGAAGAATTGATTTCCTATTTCACACAAAAAGTTTCAACGCAAAAATTAAGTTATCAGATTGTCAACTTCATTACAAAAAGAAAGATAATTTTTTTTGAAAATTCACTTAATTTTTCTTTAATTAATTTCAAGAAAATGGTCAAATGGCTTAAATTATTACGTTGATTAAATTTTAGATAATTTTGAGAATAGACTCTAAAACAAACTGTGCGCAACGGTCTCAACAATACTGGATTGCTGTAAACGGTGCAAAATAATCCTGTTTGTGTTTTATCCAACACTCTCACGATTCACATAAATATTTTGTTGGGAATGACCAAAACGAACATATGTTCGATATTTTGTATTCATCCAATACATTAATTTTTTCTTATTCTTACTTCTTTACTGGGACAATCATGTTAAGCATACACGTTACATTATTACTGTTAGTAACAGTAGTATCACATAAACGGTAGTTACAGGTTTTAAAAAAATAATATAAATAATAAAAATAATAAAAAAATATATAAATTCATCATTAAATAAACGCTATTCAAAGGATGTTTGATTCAAAAATATCCATGTATCGAAGCGTATGAATCAAGTATTTACCTGACCTTGAGTTAAAATTGCGGAAGAAAACTATTTCTATTATATAAAATAACCCTACAAATGGCCACATTAGTTTAACATTTATTATATTGTATTTATACTGCATTTAATAGCACTGTTGATGTCATCATTCAAAATCAAGACAAAACAATTAGATTCGAAATAAAACTTCAAAACACCAATTTTCACAATCAAAAAATATTGCCAACACTTTCTATTTGTATTATTAACTGTTGAAGGACACTGACTTGTTTAATGCCTTTTTGTGAAATCTACGAGATAAAATTGTCTCTAACATAAGGAAACATCGGCGACCTTTAGAATATTTTTCTAAATACATTTCTAAAAGTATAATTCATTTGATGTCTTTGGAAAGCATACGTTTTTCATCCTACCAGTCACCCATTCATAGTATTAATAACAAATCTGAAGAATAGGGAGGTTATTCAGCCGTTTTCAAATAAGCGTTACAAATTGGAACCCTACAAAACCAAATTTGATTTGGTTTTGTAGGGTTTTAAAGTGCCATCTTTCATTTTCAAAACGAAATATGTATATGAACCTACCATGAATGAATATAACCAGAAAAGCATTTGAGGCACTGCCTTATTTTTGTCTTTCAACTGAAGAATCATGTTGGGGAAGCCCAGGGCATGGTTTGTGCACTTTGGGAGTTAAAACGGTATTGCTGTATATATGGTGTGATTAGCAGGGCGTCGTTCATTGTATGATGCTCAAATCTGATTAAAGAATTAATGACGACCGTTATCACTAGGAATTGATTCGTGGTTAGAGACGCTTTGGAGGAAAAATACCTAATAATTGCAAGGAAAGCAGGGACGTGAAAATGATCACAATTTAACAAATATTCTTTTCGAAAGTATGTGGTTAAAAATTTCAGAAACTGTACTTTGATTTAACACTTTGATAATACATCTTTACATTTAATATAATACATCTTTATCTTTAACAAAAATTACTATAAAAAATACAGTCAGCTTAGTTAAAGTAAATGGCCAACATTGAAAACCCTTCAAAGTAAGATCGGGCTGGCTTGTTGGAAGCTGTGCTGAGAATAACTCAGATACATCGAACAGGACTAATATATGACAAAAACACTAATGTCTAGCCTTCGCCGATGATTGGGAGAAATGAAAAATGTAACTCAAAGATTAATGATAGAAGCTGGAAGATTCAGGTTCCGAGTACATACAAACAAAACAAAATACTTGAAAATGAGATTGAAAAAAATGAAAAATGTAACTCAAAGATTAATGAGAGAAGCTGGACGATTCAGGCTCCGAGTACCTACAAACAAAACAAAATACTTGAAAATGAGAATGAAAAAAAGGCAAAATATGCAAGGAAGGGCTAAAAATTAAAGTTGGAGAAGAAACACTATGCATCAAAAAGGTTGATCGTTTTGGTTACCTTGGCTCAACCAATAGAGACAAACATGGAATGGAAACGGAAGTTAAGGCCAAAATAGTAAAAGGAAATAAATGTGCAGGGATGCTGCAGAGATTCCTAAGACATGAATATATCAAGAAAACCCAACAATAACTTTTATGATTTATATTTAAAGGTCATAAAAAAATAAAGACGAAAGTTTATTTACATGCCGTTTAAAATAAAAATCATGAACAAAATAGGTTGTGGGCAGGCGGAGAGGCGAGAGAAGAATAAAGAGAGGAAGGTCAAGGAGAAAGCTACAGGAGGTGGAGGAGGTTTTAGCCAGAATGGGTGTGACACAGTGGAACAGAAGGGCAAGGAATAGAGTGGTTTGGCGGCAGATTGTAAACCAAGCCAAAGGCCATAAAGGCCTGTACAGCTGTACATAAATACATTTTTACGTTAGCTTTCTGGTGATTTTTATTATTTTAAAAAGGATACCTTCTTTTGGCCCACCATGTACAACAAACCCAGTTTAAAATCCAACAATAACTTTTATGATTTATATTTAAAGGTGTTAAAAAAATAAAGACGAAAGTTTATTTACTTGACGTTTAAAATAAAAAAAATGTTTAAAATGTGATGGTTTGGTTGTTTATAATGTAAACGGAATGCTGCTGATGTCATCACCAGAAGCGAACAACCTAGACAAACAACAACATTCAATCGCTACATCACCGAATACCAAAACTAAAAAAATATTAACGATTTTCGCGAAATATATTCGAATTTTTTTTACGTGAAAAATGCATTCATTTCAGTGAGAATTTAAAATATTAATCAAAGGTCGTTTTCTGGCTGTCTATAATTTAAGATTAGATTCAATCACCTCCTGATATGCTATGTCAGATGCTAATATGATTAGCGAAAAGCGCGTAGAGAAGTTTTAAAAACGTTATTTGCCATTTAGTGGTAACTCTCTTCGAGTTTACGGAAAATGTATTAATTCGATGAGGCAAACTTTGAAGAACAAGTCAAAATCGAATTTCAGAAGTGACTTTCTGAATTGGATTAAAGGAATTGTTTATAGCGACTGAGAGTAGCTGTTTTACTCAAGGCCGTGGACATCTGAATTGAACGGGTATTTCATATTTTGAAAAAGCAATTAGGCTTGAGAATGCTATGTGCAAGATGAGAGCCGCATTTGTTAGATTCTAATCAAAATCGACTTAGTAAGTTAGAAGTAAAACTTCCTAACCAACATTTTGATTTTTTTTAATATTTTGATCTTTTTTGAAAGAATAAAATAGATTTTAAACGTCGTTTTGTAAATATGGATGAGACTTGGGTTTACCATTATGATCCTCAACTGCGACAATAAACCGCAGAGTGGACTGAGCTTGGTTGTTCGACAAAATCGACAAGAAAGATTATGACATCAAACCTTCAAATTGGAAAAATAATAACAGAACAGTATTACTCAAACCTTTTGGATTAATTGGATACAAAAAATCGTGAAAAAGGACCTACTTTAGCGAAGAAAAAATAATTTTTCATCCAGACAATGCACTAGATCACAGAGATGTTCTTGCAATGACCAAATTGAAGGAGTTACACTACGAATTGTTGGAGCATTTACTATATTCACCGAATCTGGCCCCCTCTGACCTTCATCTGTTCTAAAACCTCAAAAATTTTTACGTGACAAGCGTTTTTCATCAAATGAAGAAGTTATAGTAGCCGCAGATGAGTATCTTGAACGACTTCCAGAAAATCACTTCAGAGATGGAATAAATGAATTGGAGAATCACTGGAAAAAATGTATTGAACTTAAGGGAGAATAAATATATAGAAGAATAAAGTCATATTTTCAACTGTAAATTTGTTTAATCATTTCAGCTCCGCAATCTTTTCAATTAGCCTAGTACAACCTACACTGAAGGAGTGTACCGATGAAGGCAGAATTTTTCTGTTTCCATTATCGAAATATGTTTAATACCAATAACGATAGAATATCAAAAAAAAAACTTCATATAGCATGACCTAGACCAGCTGACAATATGCAGATTAAAGAAGAAATTTTAAATCTTGTCTGGAAATACTAAACAAGTTGTCGGAAAATTGCACCTCAGATCTAACTAAGTGAAAAAAGACAGGACAGTATTACAATAAATAAATCTCTTGAGAGCTTATCTGTTAGTTTTGAGCTATTTAAGAAAAATTCTGTGATTTTTTATGAGTTCTACATACTATTGAGACATATTTTTATCATATCATTATCATTAGGTTAATATTGGTTCAGAGTATAATAATTTAATATCGGTTAAAATGCTATTTTCATTCTCGTAATGGATGTTGGTACATACAGGGTGCGATGGAAAAAATAATAAATATACCAGGTAACAGGTGAAAAAAATTATTTTTGAAAGATATTATCTGAGAGGTGACTTAAATCACTTCGTAAATAGTTTTCCAAACTTAACCACATATTACTCATTATATGGTGTAATATTTCTACTCGATTTCGTATTATCTCTTGTTGCATTCTAGTTTCTTCTTCTTGTTCTTCTTATTCTTCTTCTTCTTCTTCTTCTTCTTCTTCTTCTTCTTCTTCTTCTTCCTTCTTCTTCTTCCTGTACATGCTACAGTCCCTCAGTGAGTCTTGATCTCCTTCTACCCTTACCTCCATCGAACTTCATCATTTCTTAAAACATTATACTACCACCATCTTTGGTCTACTTCTCGTTCTGTCACCCATATTCATCCCTTCATGATTCTCCTTGGTATTTGACTTCCCGGCATTCTCGCCCATTTAAGTCTCTGAAGTCCCTGAAAGACCTGAAAATATTCAGGTCTTTCTTCTGAGAACTCTTCTTTCAAATACTTCAAACGTCTATTCCGTTTTATTGATGATGGTTTATGTCTTACACCATAGGTGACTCCTAGCTGAATGAGTATTTTAGAAATCATAATTTTCATTTTACTTTGTATAAGTTTAGACTTTAAGACAGACTCTATGGCATAAGTAATTCTATTTATACTATGTTTTCCTCTAGTTTGTCTTACATATAAATAAATTCCTGTTCTATTCTTAGTTCAACTCTTTTGGCTTTCACTTTTATTTCATCAAAGGTCTCTCTTAATGACATCTTCGATCGTGTTAATATGTTTAGGTTATCTGCATATCCTACCACCTGTTTTTCTTTATTTATCACTGTTGTCTATGTCTATTTCGTTGAAGACTTTCTTCAATACTATGAATTCTGTGTTTCAAGTTCGCAATATGTTGGAGCAGTTCAATGTTGACCTTGTTCTTCAAATATCCCGCATAAAAACACAGGTCATTAAATCTGGGCATCTTGCTGGCCCAGGAATGTCCCCACATCTGAAGACATAAATTGTGAATACGGTTTTCATTTTTGAATTACCGACCAAAACGTATAGGGTTAATGTCATCTTGATCTCTCAGTGCCTGCACTAGCTGCCTTTTAACTTAGTTGACGCACACTATTAAAACTATTATCAAATTTAGAGCGTGTTGGGATTATTAATGTTTTTAAAAGTGTTGTTTTAATTTTTAGGTGCCTTAATAGTTTTTCAATGAGAATCATTCATCATGACTCTCTGAAATAACTGTTTCTACGAGCAATGACTTCTTAAAATAAACCATCTGATTATGATGACTTATCTCAATGAGATTTAACTCTATACATTTAACCGAAAGAGAAATAATTATACACTGTCGTTTCAATAACAACTATGCAACATATAATGTTATAATTTCCAACTTCTGAATCACCAAATATTCAACTATTTCTTTAAAATACACTGTACATGATAAAAAATAAAACCGAGATACAACAATTAACTGCACAATACGCGGAATTTAACAAATCCAGTTAAAAGTCTCGAGTGATATGGCAACAATGCCGCGCCAATTTAATCACGTTTCTTTTCTATATATTTTTTTGAATCTCCATGTATAAATCCATTATAAATTAAAGCGCTATTTTAAGAGAAATCAACTTCCGAAAAGGCCACATCACCCAACCTGTCAATTTCTATTTAATAATTGAGAAAAAGTCCCGCACAAAATGAAACAAAATTAAAAAAGAACGTGTAAGAAAGAGATAAAACATTTTCTGATTTAAAATATTCCATATTGATGCGGCAACAATATAGCGCTTATCAGATTATTTAATCAAATATTTTTCTAGACAACAAGTTATTTCTTACAGTAATAATTTCCAAAATATCCCAACTTATCTGTTTAAATTTTGAGCAAATAACAAAGACCTAAAAACGAAAAATATCGCATGCCTTTTCCTAATTTTATTTTTGACTCACCCAGTATAAAGCTGAAATAAATTAGAACTCTATCTTACCTTGATACAAGCTAATTCCCACTAGGACCACAACACCAATCATTTTGTTCATTTTAGTCATTATTATCAGATTCAATTTTGAAAATTGAGAAAAAAAATAGCAGTGAACTAAAAAAAAAAACAACACTGCGTAATGCGTGATGCGAAACACTAAAATAAAGCGTACATGAAGAAATCAACAGGTACTTTGACGGGTTTTTACGTAATCAACCTTAGAAAACGATTCAGACAGAGATAGAACGAAGTTGGTGGTCAAACTCTGTTCTACCTTTAGCGAATTTTTCTTACTCCCGCTCCTAACTCCCACCTTCGGTTGTTCCTACCATAACGATTACCATGTCGATTTGATTTTCGGTCGTTTCTAATAGTCGTCATTTTCCACCTGAGGTTAAAGTATCAATTAAGGCTTGATGATGATGACGTCTATGATGATTACTAAACCTAGTATCATTAATTAGAACGTTTGTTAACTATATGAATGCACAGGTCGATTGTTGTTTGACCATTACAATAACACTATTTGTGAATATTTATGTTTCTATATGGGAATAAATAAAATGTGTTAAAGTAAATCAATTTTTGTTTTTATCATGTTTTAAGGCATTTTTAAATAAATAAAATATCACAAGGTCTTTTACCACGTCGCTTCACGCAATTCTTCGCATTTGAAAAGAAATAAACAAGCGGGTTTCCCGGAAAAATCGTATGGATATTTTTAAATAAATAAATACACACTTTATTTAGTATATGCAGCTAACAGTAACAAGACAAAGTAATCGTAACAAAAAAAATACAATGAAAAGCTAATAATTAACACTGTTCAAATGATAAAACGCTCCATTGCTTCAAATATTAATTTAACAGTTTATTAAACACAGTAACATTAGGAGCGTTCCCTTTGTGGGCGACCAAAAACATTGAAGAGGCTAACACCTTTCCAAAACAATGTCTTCTGGAAACCTATAGTTCTCACAACTGGTACATCATAATTGTTCTTAGAACAAGCATTGTAAGAATGCATGTTTGCCCTTTGTATCAAAAAGTATTCTAATAATATGGAAACAAATTATGTTTTATTTTATATATCAATTGAATATTAGCCCCTTCAATGGCCCGCGCAACAAAAAACCAGTTCAATGACCGCACCATTACATGTATCGTTGTATATCTACGAGGTGTGAGTATTAAATAACAAGATTGATGCTGTAAAGCATTTTATTTTGATTTTATACATATTTACTTGTTATCACCTTCAATATACACCCTTCCTCTATCCCTACCATGCGAATCTTCCATTGTTCGAAACAGTGCTGAAAGTCTTCTTCTATCAGCTCCTTCAGAACGAGTGCCAATTTCTCTTTCACAGCTTCAACGGATTCAAATATTGTTCCTTTTAATACTGATTTCACCTTAGGAATTAGCTAGAAGTCGCACGGCGCAAGATCCGGCGAATAAGGCGGATGGTCTAACACTGGGATGCTGTTCTTGGCTAGAAACCTGTTCATAGATAAGCCGAAATGACCCGGCGCATTGTCTTGGTGGATGAACCCTGCCACAATTCGGGTCGTTTTTTCGTTATTCTTTTACGGAGTTCAACAAGAACGTAAGTGAAGTAGAGAACAATCATAATCCGCAAATGATTCAACAATTATTGGGCTGTATTTCTTTAAAAATCATGCTATAAATCACGTTCTCGTTAATAATAATAATAATAATAATCGTCTTTATTTGGAAATGCATTAATACATAGAATAAGTGCATTGTATAGATGTCATAAGGCGGCGAAGTTTAGCAAATGCTACTCTTACACTCACCCGCCGAACGTTTTACATTATTAAGGTCTTAGAGTACAAAACAACGACCTAACCAAGTTACAATTCTAAAAGAAAAAAAAACAATTTCTAAAGCAAAAGAAACGATCACATAAAAGTGTTCATTGCTGCAAAAATATTCCCTTCAATTGAAGCCCGAAGGAGGTGACATTCAAAAATTTCAATTTATTACTACAACTGTTGTATAATTTAGGACTACAATAAGAAAAACTACGCTGGAAAAGCGAAGTCTTATGCCGGGGAACTGATAAAACTGAGACCTGCCTGATGTTCACACTGTGAATTTCCCACGAAAACCCAATTTGTCCCTCAAGTATGCCGGCTCAGAACATATTAATTTATGCAGGAAAACGAGATAGTAGTGTTTCATAAATAATTCAATATTTAGCCAGGGTAATTCTTTATACTTATGTGAGACATGATCAAACTTCCTAATTCCACAAATAAATCTGACTAGATTATTTTGTGCTATCTGTAACTTATGCCTAGTAAAACAATCTAAACAAGGATAATATACCATACTACAATAGCTGAAGGTTGGCAAAATTAACACTTCACAAAGTTTTTTTCTCAATTTAAAGTTAATTAGATACCGATTAGCATACAATGTTCTGATTTTAAGATAGACTTTCAATAACATATTCTTTACATGGCTGGTAAACTTCAACCTTTCATCAATTGTAAGTTCCAATATCTTTGCTTCTGAAGAGAACTGCAAATCATGCGAACTGATGTTAATCTTTAGTATATTTCTGATACGATTTCTAACATTATTGGAACAAAATAATACAACACTTGATTTACTTTCATTTATTGATAAGTTGTGATCGGCGGAATAGTCACAAATACTGCAAATATCGGCATTCAATGCCGCAGCCGCTAGATCAGGTCTAAGTGGAGAAAAAGAATGAACAAATTGGGTATCATCAGCAAAGGATTGAATAACTGAATGATTGATACAAAGAGATACAGATTAACAGAGCGATGATTAATGATTACACCGGTCGACATTATTTTTGGGTCTGGCTTCTGCATATGAAATGTTGGTTTCTCCTACGTTACAAATAAAGGAAAAAATAATTTTTCTGATCAATTTGCTTTTGTAGAAACTAGGGCAATTTTTCCAATTTTTAAGAAAAATTACTGATTTTTATATATTTTTTTTTTAATTTTATTTTAAATTACTATTAGAAATGTTTTTGCTGAATATCCGAATCTTTTAACAAAAATAACAAAAAATTCAAGTTCAAAAATGAATATTTTTAGTGATTCTCTTATATTATTCTTATATTCTCCCTCTCTTATATTCTTTTATATTAGTATGGGCTTTATCGTATTAAACCCCAAATGTAATCTTCCATCATATTATCGTTGTACTGCCCTTGGTAACGTTGTTCAAAGTCCATCACTTTTTGATGAAAACATTCTCCTTGCTTCTCTGAGTAGGCACCCATATTATCTTTAAATTGGTTCAGGTGAGACTGTATACATATGAAGTTTATGGGACATTCTGCAGCCCATAATTTTAAAGCTTTCAAGCATAGTTTCAATCAATTCTTCATAATTGTCAGATCTGTTGTTTCCAAGAAAACCATTAACAAGACTCTCCCAGGCTTGTTTTTCATGAGCATTGAGGAATTCTGTGAAATTATCTCTGCTCATTATTTGTTTTATTTGTGCGAAAATATCCGCTTTAACTTTAGCTTCAGATAATTTGGGAAAAAAATCCTTTAAATGTTCAAAAGCTTCGGAATTTGGATCCAAAGCTTTCACAAATTGCTTCATTAGGCCTAATTTTATATGTAACGGCGGAGTCAATATATTCTTAGGCTCTACAATTGGTTCCGACTTCATATTATGTTTTCCTATCTGAAATTCGACTTGATCAGGCAGGATTCAGGATTCCCATCAGAAAACCAACCCTCATAAAATCCCCTATTATTGGCTAATGGTATTCTGTATATTTTAACTTTTCCAGTGCCATTTTCACAAGCTTTTTGAAGAGCTACCGATGAAAAGCCGCCAATCAGAAAGAATGCATGGTATTCCGATTTTCTCGAACAAATCACTCACACTATTACAGTAACAATAGTTCGGCTTGTTTGATGAAAAAAAATTATGGCGCTCTCTTTGATCAGTTATTTTCGTACCGAGCTGATGAAATGTGGTCCAAAACTCTGTGACTTTATCATGAATTCACTATCATCGGTGTTAGTAAGCGGTGAACTGGATTCTGTTGAACTTTGCGACGATTGAATTCCGAAGTTATCTAATTCTGAATAAGATGGAACGAATGATAACATGGAAAGATCATGACAAAAAATAGTTTCAGCATTTTTAACAGATCTACGCTTACTTGGACTAACGATGCAAAAATAGCAGGTTTGCATATGATCATTAGGTTCCCTCCAAAGTCTTAGCACTGCAAACTTCATGTGTCATTTTTCTCCTCGATACCAGGGTAGAAATAACGAAAACAACCAGTGTAATTTAAGTTTCACGCATAAACAAGTTAGAAATACTAAAAACAGAATATTAATATGTTCGACCTTTTTTAAAATTTAAAATTTAAGTTTTTTACCTTCTAAAGTATTTTTGCAATTAATACAGGCAAAGTGAGGTACCCAATTTTTATTTTAATTCCGGATTTTGAGGTTAAATAGGCTTCATAAGCTTCGCAAAGCTTCAGATTTGTTACCAAAGGAAATTGTTTGCTTCTTACTTTAATAAACTCGTCGCAAGTAAAACAGTAAGTGAATCAACGTCTTGTTTACACTGTCTTGACCCCATTTTCTAACCAAAGTAATAGATAAGGGCGGTTGTTACAGCTGTGATAGACCAGCAAACACTCACTACTGTGTGCGTCATAAATAATATGCAATTTGCTATCGGGTTGATCAAAGTGCTGCCATCTGTTGCTCATAAAATCAATTAAAATCTTCAAAACTTACTTATCGATGTAAATCAGACAAAAGCAAACTTTAAAAGCTAAAAATGGAAGTCTTTTTCAATGTCTAGAATCAGAATTCAAGCATTAGAACAGAAACGCAAAAAACATTTTTCGATCTGTGTTATTTAATTCTCAATTTAAATGATATTGGTCTAGAAGTAAAATTAATGTTAATTGGTTGGTTGGTTACCAAGGTCATTATTTTTGGGTTTTTCGCCACGATCTAAAACTCAAAAAATATCTGTTATTATTGGGAAAAAAACAAAAAACCAAACGGAGACAAATTTCTCAGTGATTCTTTTTCTGTAATAAATTTGCCTAACAAATAAAATTATAAAAATGTTTTAAAATAAATATAAACTTTTAACTTTAACGTTGCGGGAGGTATTCTCCCCCCGTTTTCAAAACGAATCTAAACGTTAAAAGTTTGTATTTGCTTTAGAACATTTTTATATTTTTAAAAATTTGTTCGTTAGACAAATTTATTACAGAAAAGAATCACTGAGAAATTTGTCTCCGTTTGGTTTTTTGTTTTTTATCCAGTGATTCTTTATTTACATAAGAACAGATATTTTTGATATAAACTCAAACAGTTTTAGATCGTGGCGAAAAACCCAAAAAAAAAAATTAAAAATATATGAACACGCCACAATCATTCACATTACCAAGGTCATGCGATTTAACGTCTTTGGATTATTTTCTTTGAGGTTATGTTAAGTCTTTGGCCTATGCCGATAAACATGAAACTATTAATGCTTTGGAAGACAACATAACTCGGACAATTGCGGACAAAGACCTTAATTACTTAAAAAGTGGTCGGAAATTGGATTGACAGAATGCGCTTTGTCAGATGTAGCAGCGACGGGCATTTTTCCGAAATTGTTTTCGAACGTTGATGCCACTAAATGTTTTTCACAGAAGATAAATAGTTCCAAGACGTCGAATTTGGTTGTTGTTTTATTTTGGTTGAATTTAAAGTTAGCAAACACTAAAAAAACCTCGTTAAATTTTCATCAGTACACCTACTTTTGCGAAACCAAGTATTATCTAAAAGAAAACTTATCTAAATGTGGAAATAACGCACCTAAACAATGATGTCCTTAGTCACCTTTCAATACCTAACCGCTGGCTTTAATTATTATTAATTATGACAAAGTCATATTGTGACTCACAAATATGTTTATTCCTTTAAATGAATTTAAAGCGATCTTAGAGTTGAAGCTTTACCATAGACACAAAAATAAAACACTGGATCTTATTGTATTTATGTCATAAAAATTAATGTGTTATTGTTATCCGATAAGCGAAAAAAAAACAATCGAATATAGAATTTCAATGTCACCCGTTGATATAAGTGATATGTTTAAGGAAATATACACATTATGTCCAAAGAAAAGTTTATTTATACAGGGTGTAAAGGAAATAACTTTCGTAAATTTAACCAACGATTCTTCTCATCGATTGAAAGAAAAAAGTTCCTTGCAACATCAGTCAAAAATTTAAGGATTTCCGCGAAAAAAAGTTATTAAATCACAACTCCAAAACCCATGATAAGAATTACACAGGTGCCGGCGAGACTAAAACTGTCTTTGAATATGCTCGATATATTTTTTTAAGATGTACGTGTAGTTTTCGAGATATGATAGGTGTCGAATAAATATGATTATTTTATATTCATTTTATATATTCATTTCATATATATATATATATATATATATATATATATATATATATATATATATATATATATATATATATATATATATATATATATATATATATATATATATATATATATATATATATATATATATATATATATATATATATATATATATATATATCTATATATATATATATATATATATATATATATATATATATATATATATATATATATATATATATATATCTATATATCATCATCATCATCATCATCAGCCCGTATCGATCCACTGCAGGATGAAGGCCTCTTCAGCATGCTTATAACCTTCACGGTCCTGGGCTTTCCTCTGCCACTCGGGTCCAATATACTTAACGATGTCATCAGTCCATCGTGCTTTCGGTCTTCTTCGCGGACGTTTGCGATCAAGCGGTATCCACTCCAGGATTGCCTTGGTCCATCTGTCGTCCCATCGCCTCGCTATATGGCCTGCCCATCTCCATTTCAACTGTTTTACTCTTCCAATGATGTCACAGACTTTTGTTTGTTCCCTGATCCATGCGCAGGACTTTCTGTCTCGTCTTGTAATGCCAAGCATACATCTTTCCATTCCCCTCTGTGCCACCCGAAGTTTTTGAATTGATTGCGATGTGAGTGTCCAGGTTTCACTTCCGTATGTCATAATGGGTAGAACGCACTGATCGAATACTCTTCTTTTCAGGCAAAGTGGGAGTCTGCTCTTAAACACTATGTTGAGCCTACCAAATGCCTGCCAGCCACAGTGATATGTTTAAGGAAATATACACATTATGTCCAAAGAAAAGTTTATTTATACAGGGTGTAAAGGAAATAACTTTCGTAAATTTAACCAACGATTCTTCTCATCGATTGAAAGAAAAAAGTTCCTTGCAACATCAGTCAAAAATTTAAGGATTTCCGCGAAAAAAAGTTATTAAATCACAACTCCAAAACCCATGATAAGAATTACACAGGTGCCGGCGAGACTAAAACTGTCTTTGAATATGCTCGATATATTTTTTTAAGATGTACGTGTAGTTTTCGAGATATGATAGGTGTCGAATAAATATGATTATTTTATATTCATTTTATATATTCATTTCATATATATATATATATATATATATATATATATATATATATATATATATATATATATATATATATATATCTATATATATATATATATATATATATATATATATATATATATATATATATATATATATATATATATATATATATATCTATATATATATATATATATATATATATATATATATATATATATATATATATATATATATATATATATATATATATCTATATATCATCATCATCATCATCATCAGCCCGTATCGATCCACTGCAGGATGAAGGCCTCTTCAGCATGCTTATAACCTTCACGGTCCTGGGCTTTCCTCTGCCACTCGGGTCCAATATACTTAACGATGTCATCAGTCCATCGTGCTTTCGGTCTTCTTCGCGGACGTTTGCGATCAAGCGGTATCCACTCCAGGATTGCCTTGGTCCATCTGTCGTCCCATCGCCTCGCTATATGGCCTGCCCATCTCCATTTCAACTGTTTTACTCTTCCAATGATGTCACAGACTTTTGTTTGTTCCCTGATCCATGCGCAGGACTTTCTGTCTCGTCTTGTAATGCCAAGCATACATCTTTCCATTCCCCTCTGTGCCACCCGAAGTTTTTGAATTGATTGCGATGTGAGTGTCCAGGTTTCACTTCCGTATGTCATAATGGGTAGAACGCACTGATCGAATACTCTTCTTTTCAGGCAAAGTGGGAGTCTGCTCTTAAACACTATGTTGAGCCTACCAAATGCCTGCCAGCCACATTTAACACGCCGTTCCACCTCCCGGGCGGTATTCCCCTCCATGGAAATCCTCTGCCCAAGATATACAAAGCTGTCCACAATCTCTAAATCCCTTCCTAAAACTGAAATTCTTTTGTCCTGAGCGAAGTTATTGAACATAACCTGACTCTTTTTCAGGTTTATTTTCAAGCCAAATGGTTCGCCAGCCCTTTGCAGTTCTTGTATGCGTCTTTGCAGCTCCTCTGGGTCTTGTGAAATGAGAATAATATCATCTGCAAATCTAAGATGGTTTAAGTTTGCACCATTGATCTTTACCCCATCCTGTCCCCAATCCAGTTTACGGAATACTTCTTCAAGGCCAGCCGAGAAAAGAATAGGCGATATTGCGTCACCCTGCCGTACACCTCGTTCTATATTAATTCCCACTTCAAGATCATCAAGGTGAATTGTGGCTGTAGCTCCATCATATATCGATTCTAATAGGCTCTCTCTACACCTTGGCTAAGCCTTACATAGGCTCTCTCTACACCTTGGCTAAGCAGTGCTTCCATTATCGCATGCTTTGAGATGGAATCAAATGCTTTTTCGTAGTCGATAAAAGCCAAGCACAGTGGCATGGTGTATTCGTTGTGCCTTTCTATGACATGCTGTACAACCTGGATGTGATCCATTGTACTGAATCCACTTCTGAATCCTGCTTGTTCTCTTGGTTGTGCGTCATTCAGTTTTTTTTAATATTCTTTTAGAAATTATGTTAGTGAAAACTTTGTACATCACTGATAGGAGGCTTATTGGACGGTAGTTCTTTAAATCTTCCTGTGCTCCTTTTTTATGTAAAAGGATCACTTCTGCATTTTTCCATAAGTCAGGTACTTTTTGTTCTTTGAGGCATTTTGAGTATAATTTTGCCAGTGTTTTATATAACGTCCGACCACCAGCTTTTAGCATTTCGACAGTTACAGTTCTATATATATATATATATATATATATATATATATATATATATATATATATATATATATATCTTGTAAATCGACGTATCTTAACCAGAGCTTTGGTTTGAGATGGGCCTTTTCAATGGCTTGCCTTTCAAAATAGACCTTGAATAGGTTTGCCACAGCGGGAGAGAGGGATGACTCCATTTCTGCGCCTTCAGTCTGTCGGTAGAATTTGTTGTCGAATAGGAAATACGAGTTCTTTAGACAATTTTCGTTCTCTGTAATTAATTCTAAGGCCTCGTCTATTGGGACGCCGGGGTACAGCGATTTTACGTCAAAGCTCGCGATGATATCGTCTTTGCCAACCGATGTGCTGTTGAAGATATGCGTGAACTCTTCTGAGTTTTTGATGTAGGAATCGGCTCTTTCTATAGCAGGTTGCATGATGTTGGCGAGATATTTTTCCAGTTTTTGGAGCGGGGAGTTGAATGCACTGACGATAGGTCGTAGAGGTGCGTCTTCCTTATGTATTTTTGGTAGGCCGTAGAGTTTGGGGCATCTGCTAGACTTTTCTCTTGGAGTGAGTTTTTTCTGGGTTTCCGGGTCTATGGGTGAATTTTTGATTTTGGTTTTCGTTGTTTTTTCCAAATATGTTTTGGGATTCTTGGCTGTTTGTTTGTAAGAAGCGTTACTCAGTAGATCTCTCATTTTCTTTATATAGTCTTCGGTGTTCAAAACAACGGTGGCATTGCCTTTGTCTGCTGCTATCACGGTGATATTTTTATTTTTGTTCAAGTTTTTTAGCGCCTGGAGTTCAGCTGTGCTGATGTTCGGTTTGGGCGGTTTTGCCGTTCTGAGTGTTCTGGCGATGTCTTGTCTGATGTTTTCTGCTTCTTGTTCGCCGATGTTGTGTAGGACGGATTCCACGTTGGCAATTATTTCTTCTGGTGGAATGTTCTTTGGTGTCATTGCGAAATTGAAACTTTTATTGAGGACGGACTTTTCAGTTTCAGATAGAGGGTAACTGGATAGGTTGTGGACCGTTCTGTTAGTGTCTAAAGCTGCGGGCTGTGGGCTGGTTTTTGACGTCTTATTTAGGCGCTGGAGTTTTTGTCTATGTTTTTCGGTTTTGGTGCACTTGATGGTTTCCGTGAGCCAGAATGCGAGGGTTTCTGCTCTTTCCCATATTAGTGAATGTAGTGTGTTGCTCAGTGAAAGGTGAAGACTATAGAGTTTCTTTTCGATGTTACTAAGCTCGTGTCTGGTTCTTTGGATTTCAGCTTTTAGGAGGGCTCTGCTGGCTTTTTTAAGGATGTTCGACGTCTTTGTGGTTTTGGAGTGGTAAGATAATTTGGTTGATAGTCGTTATTTCGGCATTCAATTAGAAATCTTGGGTCGCAAAGTAATGTTGCTCTCTTTTCTCTCAGTTTCTCGTAAAGCTTCGAGTGTTTTAAGGTCTCCTCCCCGTAGAGGTGCAAAATGTTTGTGCGTACTGTTTCACGGATGGAAAAACATGTATTGGGTTTTTTCCGGGAGTACATCCGGTTGTTGTCATCCGGGAGTACATCCGGAAATTGGTGTCAGTCCTGGCGGAAAAAAAAATGTGTTTTGAAGAACACTGTACTGTAAAGAATCGATTGTGAAGAATTAATTAATTGAGGGAAGAAGTTCCCGATTATTCTAGACAATTCTTGTACGTGACTACGTACATGATTTTTCCGAAGGGTTCTACAACATTCTATTCGAGAACTAACCAAGATTATTTAACTTTGAGTCCATCAAGGCATATTATACTTGAAGAAGACTTAATCAGATCGAGGAGAGTCTCAAAAGAGTATTGTTACTATGTGGCCACAAGACAACAGTCAGCAAAAATGAAAGAACAAATAAAAAAATTATACGAACCTTTTAGTGAGTCATCAGAAGAACAAAAAAGATCACATGAAAAAGAAGCCGAAAGACACCGAGAACATACGGGAATTATGAAATATTTGCAGGGCTTAGAAGAAAAGAGACAAAAAGAAAAGTTAGAAGGGCAAGACCGCTTTCAGGAAATGTTGGGATCGAAATCAAAGATCTACTAGACCAAGGCATGCAAGCCCTAGTTACCAACCGGGGAAACTTCATAGGAATGTTGATGCTCTATCCAGACGTCCATGCAAGGAAGATTGTAAGCATTGTCAAAGAGTAGATCAGCGAGAAAGTTATACGTATAGTAGTGTAAGGAGGACTGGCATTATTACAGAAAATAATTGGATTACAGAGCAAATGAGGATAGATCAATTGGAAGATCCTGATATTGGACCAATTCTGTATTTCAAGGAAAACAGTGAGTGCAGACAAGAATGGAATGAGTCTCCAGTAAAAGCCAAACTTTTAAGATGTTATGGTCCCAATGGGATTCATTGGTAGTCGAAAATGGATTGTTGAAATGAGTTTGGAAAAGTGTCGACGAGAAGTTTAAAAAGAATCAGTTAGTGGTCCCAAGGAAGAGAGAAGAGATGTCCATGATTACGCAGATGAAGTACGAGAACGCCTTCTAGAAATATACAATATCACTCGTGATTGTATTCATTTGTCCAGTGACCGGATGAAAAGTAGATAAGATATTAAAGCAAATTCTACTGGGTTCCAAGAGAATGACTATGTTTGGATATTGTCACGGGGAGATGAATAAGTAGAAGAATTATAAAGAAACAATACATGACAATATCATTCATTGAATGTACGAAATTGTTATAGATTGTTCTAATGATTATGTTACTCTACTCGCGCACTATGCTCTGCTTTTGCACACAACACACTACTCGAGGTTACGAGGTTTAGTTCTCTTCAGTCTTCGGACATGATTTTGGTTATCTAGTAGTTGAAGAGCTTCTGAATTAATCTGAAGGCATAGCCTGGTTTCGTGCTTGCCCCCTGATTTCCTCCTTGACCGTTGGAATTCCAAGATCTCCAGATATGGTAGATATATATTAGATAAAGGACGGGCCCAAGAACGCTTTCTTGAGGAACACCCGTTCTTCTTTCTTTCAAGTCAGAGTATTCGTTTTCTTGCTTTATTCCGAAAAGTCTGTCCGATATATATAATGTCAGTATCTCTACATAGTCTTTAGGTAGCATTTTGTTTAACTTGTATATTAGGCCTTCGTGCCACACTTTATCAAAGGCCTGAGCCACGTTTAAGAAGACTGCAGAGCATATCTGTTTTTCTTCCAGTGCTCGTTCTATTTTCTCAGTGACGCGGTAAACTTGAATGTTTAGATCTGAAACCAAATTGATAATCATGTATCAACTTATTGTCTTCTATGACTGGTTTCAATCGTTTGAACAGCAGCTTTTCAAATAACTTTGAGATACTTACCAACAATGAAATAGGCCTATAGGATTTGATATCGTTGGGTGGTTTGCCTGGGTTTGGTAGCATGATTATTTCGGTTACTTTCCAGCTTGCGGGGATATGTCTCAGTCGGAAGGCTGCATTGAACAGGTATGTCAGCAGAAGTATGCCTTTTCTGGGCAGCTATTTTAGTATTTCACCTGTGATTAAATCAAACCCAGGTGCTTTTTTGAAATTTAAATTAGTCTTTATTTCTTTGCTTACTTCTTTTGGAGTAACTGAAGCTATATTTTCAGATCTTAGGTTGTCTATTGCTTCGTGTCTAGTATCTTCGTTGATTTTGTTAGGAGTAAATATATCCATCAGATACTCTCCAAATATTTCCGCTTTTTGTTTATTGTCACATGCCCATAGTCCCATATCTTTTCTGATCGGTGGAGTTGAGGTTATAGGTCTTTTGATCTTATTTGTTGCTTTCCATAACGAGTAGTCCGTTTCCTTATCCGCCGCTAGATCTTGTAGGTATATACTGACCGATTCCTCTTTGATTTTTTTTTATTTGCCTGCTAACGGTTTGGGTTATGTGATTTAAAATGTTTTTGTCAGCCGGATCTCTCGACTGATGCCATTTTCTTCTGGCTTTTTTTTTCTTTGACAATTTCTTTGATTTATATTGGATAGATACCTCCTCTAGTTACATGAGTCATTTTTTTTGTGTTGTTATAGGCTGCTGTTTGAATTATAGTTGTGAATTTATCAGCTTCTTCTAATTGAACTATTGTTTTTAATTCCATATTGAGGTTAAAAATCTTTCCCAGTCGGTAATTTTATTGACTAATATGGATCGAGCTTTATTTTTGATAATTCGTTCACTCAGTGTTATTATAACTGGTGAATGATCAGAATCTAAGTCGGAGTTTTCTTCGATTTTATTAAAGTTTGCTGATACTTTTCTTGTAATAAAGAAGTCCAATACATCAGGTATTTTGTTCAAGTCGGTCGGCCAGTATGTAGATTTAACAGTGCAATGACAATTACAGCCTCTTTTGCTTATGGTTTTTCATAATTCATGGCCTTTAGTAGTGGTCATTCTGGATCCCCAATCCACGTGTTTGGCGTTGAGATCTCCACCAAGTATGGTGGAGATCTCAAGAAGGGATAGAAGGGATATGTAGTCTTCCATCTTAAGATTATATCGAGGTGGACAATATACTGCTCCTACTATTAAGCTTTGCTTTATGGATCTAATAGTAACCAGGCTTAGTTGATTTTTTCACTTTGCATATGACATTCTTCATAATGATAGAATAGATTCTTTAATGATAACTGCACTACCCCCTCTAGGTTTGTTATCTGGGTGTATGGTGTGATATAGTTTATATAATTTTCTTAAATATGACTGTTATGTGAGATGTGTTTTTGAAATGAGACGCATATCAATTTGTTGCATCTTCAGAAATATCTCTAGTTGAGTTGAGTTGATCTCTAGTTGGCAATTCTTAAGTCTTGTTTATTCATTAACATTTTATTTCCTGTTGGAGATAGCGCCAGTGTTTCTGGCTTCTAAGCTATCCATTCTTTCATTTATTCTATCCAGCATTTTCATCATATTTTATATCATCTGCAACATGAATGTTTCCGGGTTTTGTGCAGCTGCAGTATTCTCTTGTTGGTTTGCGGTAGTTTGTGAGTAAGATACACCAGTTCTCACCACATAAAAAAGAAAAGTTTTTGGTTGACTAGCAAGCTTTCTATTCTTAATGATGTTATCCCTTCTTTTTTGTTGCTCCTTGGCACAATAGTGCATCCTCTGTAATTAGCAGGATGTGCTTCATTACAGTTAACGCACTTAGCGAGAACATTCCTAGATCTCATGCATTCTGCTGTTGGATGGTTACCATGCACATCTCACACATGTGTGTGGATGATTACAAAATATTTGGGTGTGGCTATATCTTTGGCATTTTTTGCACTGTGCAATTAGCTTATTTGTTTTCATTCCTTCTATTTTTACTTTCATCCTATTGACGCATTGTATGTTTCAGATTTTATTGATATCTTCTGTATGCTCAAATGTTAGCATATATAACGATAGAGGAAGATAAGATAAGATAGAAAGACTGTTCGCCTTTTCTGCTTATATTTTTTAGTTTCTGTACTACGGATACCATTTTTTATCCTCTTTCCTTTAGTTAAGAATTGTCGCAGCATCACATGAAGGATGTAAATCTCTAACCATAACTCTTATAGGTCTTTGGCTTTATTTTCGTAGACGTGTCATTCCATACCGTTGTTGTTTATTGTTTTGGTTATTTCTCTGTATTCTTCTTCATTGCTTACATTGATTTTAATTTATTTATTGCTCGTCATTCTCGTGCTACAATTGATTTTTTCCATTTTTAATTAATTTTTCACATCTCCGTAGTTTTGTACGTTACTTAGTATTATAGGTGGAAGTTTTATATTTTCTGTTTTAACTTTAATAACACTAGTATTTTGTTCAGGCGATTCTGTAGCCTTCGTTTATTATTATTTTTCTTTTCTTTTAATATCCATTCTGTATCTCTGGCCACGATTTCTTCTTCCTCTTCCCAAGTAACTGGATTATGATTTTTTTTCTCGCTTTGTGATTTCAAGGTCATTAATTGATTTCTTAGGTATTCAATTTCTTTCATAGCAAACTCCAGTTGTTTCTGCAATTTTTCAATGACCTCTCTTTTTGATATAGGCTCAGTAATCTTACTATCACTATTTGTTACCGGTATACCTGGTGTACTGGCCGACAACTTGATATTTTCGTAATATCTTGAGGATATCTCCTGATAATGCATGTTTAGCGAAACGTGCGTTGAGAAATTAAAGAAAAGTGTTTCGGTGTTTAGTGGTAAATTTCTTTGAGTTTACCGTAGTAGTAACACAATATTTAGGAAGCCCCATAAAGAGAAATCACGTTTTCCAGGAGGATATAGAATATCACTTAAAAAATGTTAATGTTTGTGTTAACCTCTATATTTTTTAGAGTTGGAACCCTTAATATTTAATATTTTTTGCACATCGTGGAATTTTAATCGCTTTCTGAAAACAACCAAGCAAAATGACTCAACGACGTAACGACTCAACGTTGTTGGTTGATTTAAGTTGTTTACAACTTAAACAGTTGCTAGTTTATGTTATCATAAAAAACGGAAGTATATTTGCGATAATCATGTTGTAAAAGTACGAAGCTTACCGTTCTCACTTAAGATGGTGTTATCATTAAAGAGTTCTGTACCAGTGGCGGCTGTGGGAAGGCGTAGAAGAAAATAGTGCTGCTGAAGATTTTTTATTGCTTTTCTCTTCTTCCTTTTTTACTTTTCGTGCTATTGAAACCCTATAGGAGGTAAACCTGTGGTGTTTTGCTCTGAAAAATTGCTTACTGTGATAAATGCTGGAGGGACGGCGCCTCAACGCCCTCCCTCACAAGCCGCAACTGGATTTATCCACAAAAATTGTATTTGCATGACGAAAGGACATGTATGTCAAGAACATAAAATTCTGAGTAAAGCTTATACAGTTGCCTTAATTATTAATGAAAATCTAAGGAATGTTCAAGACATTCAATGTCACGATTGTGTAGCAAGTTCGGCAGGTTATAAAAACTCAAACATAAAAAAAATGATTTGATTAAAAATGATTGAAAAAATGTATTTAATGACAAGTGATTGAAAAACATTTGATGTTTTAGGATTAGTACGTCGTGCTGGAATGATAACTAATTATGAACGTTTATCCAAAGAATAATGGGCAATTTTGCAGTTTAAAAATTAAAAATCTAGACTTTATTGCGTGAATAGTCCAGGTTTTCGAAATGTCAAAGACAAAGATTAACAGTGACTGCCGCCTACATAATTATTAAGATGAATTTCGATATCCAAGTAATTGTTTTTTAGGCGTTGGGCGTTTTTACCTAAAAATCTTTGCTATTCAAAAATTTGATTTAAAAAAATTAAAAAAATATTACAAACAAAAAAGTTGTGGCAGCATTTACCAAAGAGACACCCCTATGTGACACCCCTGACTAAAATATTCAATTATTATATTTATAGAAACGTTTTTTTATGTTTTAATCGCTAAAGTCACCATCCAAAATATTTCGACTTTATTTCCGGACACCCTATATATACCAAGTTGCAGATAATTTTCTTTTGTTACTTAGACAATGCAGTATTTCAGTTCGTACGAATTAATATTGCCCTACGATTTTCTACAATTGTACATTAAATTAGCTAAATGAACGGAGGCTACTTCAACCCGCATTCATCAATTATTTTATTCTTTACCTATTTATTACTCTTCCAGACGTCGTTTAAGAAAGAAAGCCGCTTTTAATTGGATAGATTAAAATCATTGAAATATAATGCACAGGGGAGCAATAAATTCTCATTCGGAATCGGTTTTAACGTGTGGCGTATATGAATCATAGAATAAACCTTATAACTCATTAATTGGTTAGGTTAAAATGACGATTCGGTAATCAAAATAGACTCCTTTTTATACAAAATATACGCCCATGGCAGTTAAAATACAGTAAGGAAAAATATTTAATTAAATCAATGGTTTATTTGAACTACTGGGTCGTTCGGAAACTTTGCAGGGATTTTCTAAAAAGAAAGAGAAATGCAAATAGTTCATGGAACTATGTATTTGATCTATTATATAATTACTATTGTTTGTTACAATATTTTGCCAACGTAGTAGGAGGTCCATAATCAGTGGCGGCTCGTGATGAAAAGCGTTGGAGCGCCGTCCCTCTAGCCTTTATCATAGTAAACAATTTTTCAGAGCAAAACACCATATTTTACCTCCTGTATAGGGTTTCAATAGCACGAAAAGTAAAAAGGAAAATGGGGAAAATAAAAAAAAATCTTCAGCTGCACTATTTTCTTCTACGCCCTCCCAGTTTAAAAACCCACGAGCCACCACTGTCCATAATGCCTTTTTGTCAATTGTCAAGAGTGACTTCTCTATTGTCAAAAAATATTAACAGATTGATTTTCACTTCAGCTTCCATTTTAAAAGACTTCCCTTTTAAACAATGTTGAATGGGAGAAATAAATGGTAGTCCAAGAGTGCGCAATCGGGAGAGTAAGATGGATGGGCAAAACGTCCCAATTGAAGCTCCATATTTTTTGCTTGGTCCTGATTGATACGTGTGGTCGTGTATTGTATTCTCATGATAAAACACGTCGCCTTCATTGTTTACTAATTCTGGCCGTTTTTCTTAGGCTCTAACCGCTCTAATTAGGAACAGTAGAAGTTGTTGTTGATGGTTTCGTTACATGGAAGAAGTTCAAAGTATTCTACTCTCACTAAATGTAAACCATATTTATAAGGCCAGTACGAGTGTTGCTATTTATGTATCCAGAATTAGCAAGAATGGTGTAGCTAAGCACCATTTGATATATACATCGTAAAGTTTGACATTATTGACTATATATGTACTCAGAACGAACGCTGTTTGTATTGTTTAGTGGTTAATCTCATCTCAGTCAAAAAATGAAATTAACTCGGGATTTACTATGACTTTCGACGTGGATTATCTCAATAACAGTGCATCGATCAACTCACTTCAACTTTTGGCAGTGTATATCACTAGTTTAGTGAATTCAATCGTGTCGTTCGCTCACGAGCGAATTTAAAGAAGGTCGTCCAAAATCGGTTGTTGTGCCACAAAACATCGAGGCTGTGTGCAAACTGATAAAGCAAGGTCATTATGCGTCATACCGTGAGATTGAGGCATCCCTGGGCATTAATATGACAAGCATATACAAGATTTTACATGAACATTTGACCCACTGTATGGGTCTTTCAAAAAGTCAAACCCAACAAAAGTTGTTCACTCAAGAAGCAGTTCGAAGCAAATGTGGTCGCCTGTTTTTTTGGGATAAATGGGCATGTGGCTACACTTCTACTAGAGAATCATAGAATAGTCAATTCTGATTGGTACACAACAATTTGTTTGCCAATATTCGTTAACAGTTGGAAAAATATTCAATTCACATTTCAATTTAAATAACTCACGATCCTTACGGAGGTTCGAAAAATGTATTAATGAAAATTTATAGGAAATGGAATGGTCTACAAAAAGGGTTGAATAACATTTTTCGGTAAAATTAATAGTTTCGTCGAAAAATTGAAAAAATTTATAATGCATTAAACTTTAGGCTCAAATAATTTTTTAAAAAGTAAATTTATCGAATATTTATAAGAGACCTTTTTTGAAGAACGTTCATTTTGCTACAAAAATTTGTAATAGTTTTTCCATGGTAATGTTCCACTAAAGAGCTATAAAATTCCAAAGTTAAAAAAATTCCTATGTTATTTTAAGGGGAAATTGAAATTTGCGATGCGATACCTCTTAATATTAGAATTAAGAGCTCTAACTTGTATTTTTTTCGTCATTTCTAGCAATATTTTCGATATCTTTAAGGAAAAAAATAGTCGATTTTTGTGAAAGAGTTTAATATAAATTTATATGTATGTGCGCATGTATGTAAATAAGTTAACAACATTCAGCTTCTTCGGCTTTTACGTTATCCGGTCTAGCTGCCAGCCACATTAGGCCTGATAGTTAAGAGTCTACTGTATTTAAAAAGGAAATCCCGAACTACCAATTAGGACACTCTCTACAACTAGAGTCATTTACCAGGTGTAGCGGTTCATAATTCTAATTTTTTTCTTAAAAAAATCACGTTTAATTTGGGTGAAGTGTTAGAAATAGTTTATTCAAAGTATCTCTAGCTGCACATTTTTCCCATCTCCCTCTCAGAAAAACCGTACATCTTTTGAGGTGGTCAAGTTATGAAGTCATTTTTCGACATCTCTGTAATTGTTAAAGTGATTCATGGATGGCGCGTGACACGTCGATGAAAACAAGTGGTAGTCGAAAGAGACCAAATCTGATGAGTACGGCAAAAGTTTCCAGCCAAGTATAGAAATTGTGTCTGGCCGCCATTCTGGTCGCTTTTCGATCGATGAATGATTCAGCTTGATCATTTGTTGACAGTAGCGAATGTTTCACCTTTTTTTCAGAAGCTCATGGTATACGACATCCTTCTGATCTCACTAAATGCACAACATTGTCTTCTTTCCAATGCCATTCGGTCTTGCGGTCCATGTTGATGATTATCCTGGGTGAGCCTATGATTTTTTGCATTTTGGGTTCCTGAAATATATCCATTTTTCATCTCCACTCACAATCCGATTCAAAAAAGTCTTTCTTTCATGCCGAAATATCAAAAGTTCGCACACCGTGATTCCCTTTTCCATCTGTCTATCGTTCAGCTTTGGTACCCATTTTGGGAACCATTGTGGAACCAAATGGTTCGGTGATCAACATTTAACTTCTCTACTATTTATTATTGAGTTTGCATATTATCTTCTTCCAATAATGTCTGCAATTCGGCATCTTCAAATGTTTTCCCTTGACCTGGGCATTCTTTGTCTTTCAAGTCGAAATCATCATTTTTAAATCGTTTAAAACAACACCCACAAGCATCTTGCTTTGGGACATTGCCACCATAAGTTTCAACAAGTATACGATGGTTTTCGCTCACGTTTTTCTTTTGATTGGACAAGAAAGGCAATACGTGCCGTAAATGCTTTATATTTGGCTCGAAACTCGACACGTTTACCATACGAAAAAAATATGATGCTAGCTCATCAATTGTATTCCACATCAATCGTAACAACAAAATGACATGAGAGATTAGAATCGACCCTTGTTTTCAACGCCATCTCTTAAAAATGCATTAAGAATTATTAACTGTCCACCTGATACATGAGAAAACCGAAAGTATAGTGCATTTCAAGATATATCGTTGACCGATTGGCTGCAATAAACTCTTAACAACCCCTATAGTAACGAAACCCAACAAAGTTGAAAGACACGTAAACAGGGCCGGACCTAATAAAATAAAAGATAAAAAGATAAAATTAATTTTCTGCCTGGTTTAGTAGTTTTGAAATATTTTAGTTTAGGTCGCACTCTTTTCTTAAACAGTGCAGTTCTATAATTTTGGGCCTATTTTTTGTTATCCAAACGTGCTAAAAATGTGGTGTTCTTGGCAAGATAATGATCATTGTGCTTCTGGCAGAGCTAATTTTAAGCCTCAGAAGAATATTATCCCAAATGGTTTTTGCATATCGAACCATTAATAAAAGACAAATATTAATGGACTCACAACGATTGGGACGTGGGTGGTTAGACTACTCAACTATAAAAAAATACAGATTAGAAAATCGTCCCATTATCTGCCTTGATAAAACATGGTTCGATACACATGAGACGCCAGCAAAAAGATGAGAGATACATCATGAAAATGCCAAACCAAAGCCCCAGCGAACAAGGGACAAAGAATTACAATTTTACATGCTGGTTCCGAGGATGGATGGGTTCCAAATTGTTTACGATTGTCCTCCAAAAATATTAAACATTCATCTTTGGACTACCATGACAACACCACAGCAGAACTTTTTGAAGATTGGTTTATAAATAGCATTTTGAACAATGTGCCTAAGGCAAACGTAATATTAGAAATATTAAAGACATTTAATATTAAAAAGGAATATGTATGTGATGCCATTGCTGCGGATATGAGACATACGGTTTTACGCATTCCGTCGTATTATTGTATTTTTAATCCAATTGGCATCAGATAAAATCCAATGCTAGAGCCTCTCAAATCCCCTATCCCAGCTCAAGACTCTAAAGCTCATGATTCCTCTTAGACTCTAGCCGAACTATCTAACTCCCTCTCCTTTTCCTTTCCTGCCTCTCTTCCATCCACCCCAACCCTCCATCCCCCTTGGCTCATACCTCCCCATAACATAATTCTTTCTTTATCTAAATTCGACAAAGCTTCCCTTCCTCCAGCTTTCTTCAGGGCTCATTTTCGTAACATACTGACAGATTTTCGATCCTATAATCTGATCTTCACTGATGGCTCAAGATGGCCTCTTCCTGTGGTGTCGGTGCTGCCACACATTCTCTCTATTTCTCCAACAAATTCAGTCTTCCCCCTATAAGCTCCATACTATCAGCCGAGCTTTTTGCTATACATGAGGCTCTTAAAAGCATCTCCTCTAAACAAGACTCTTCATGGCTAATTTTCACTGACTCCCTAAACTCCCTTAATTTAATCAACAATCCAAATTCTTCTCACCCCTTAATCCTCAGAATTTGGGATCTCCTTTTCTCCTTACATTCTTTATCCTACAAAATTGCTCTAATTAGCAAAAGCCGCCACAATTTCTGGATCTCCCGTTTTCGTAGTCCCTTCTCTCAGAGATTATAATCCTATAATATCTGACAAAGTCTCTAAAATCATCCAGCTCGAGTGGGACCTCATAGATGATAACAACAAATTATGGCGAATTAAAAAAGACTTCTCCTCTGAATGCAATTTTTCTCTTTCCAGACAATCACAAATTAAGCTTAATAGGCTTATGATCGGCCACTGTCTCTTCTCTCATCAATACCTCATGGATGGGAGCCCGGCTCCTTCCTGCCCTCTCTGTGGATCCTCCCTTACAGTTGTCCATATTCTATCCTCTTGCCCTGTCCTATCCCCCATGCGTTTAAGGTTAGGATTATCCCGCTCCATTGAGGAATTATTCTGCCATCACGCAGTGGGAAATCTCCTCGAATTCCTAAAAGAATCTGGATACTTCCATAAAATTTAATCGCCTTGACGTGGCTCATGATCCCTCCAACAATTATTATTCTAGTCACTCCTGTAGTTCTTCGTCCTATATACAATAATGTGTCACCACAATTTCCTCATGTGATTTTCTCCCCGACAAGCTTCTGCTATGCAACAGCGAACAGTCACTAAATAACGCCTGGAGCGTTGACGTGACTCAAATAAAATAAAACAAACAAACCAATGCTAGAGCAGAAAACATTTATCCGACTCTAAGTGCAAGTGTTGCAACATTAATTAGGAAGGTTGTAGATAATATTCTCAAAGAAAGTTGGATAAATTCGATTAACTATGTTATTAAAATAGAATATTCTTATGTATCATTTACTAATAATATAGAATCACTTATTATTAATGTACATCAATGTGACAGTGAGAGCAAAACCGAATTATATATATATATATATATATATATATATATATATATATATATATATATATATATATATATATATATATATATATATATATATATATATATATAATTAAATTTAAGCTGTCATTTTTATTGTACTAATAGATAAATTTAATTATTTATTTATTTATTTCTATTATACTAATAAATTCACAAACCAATAAATAATGTTTTCATCATTTTAATAAAATTATTCAGAGGTTAAACCACTCCAGCTCTGACGCCTTTTAAGAAACAAGGAATATTTTTATTGAGATTTATTGGGGCAACTAACATTTTGCTGAAGGGCAACGAACTATCTTGAAAAGGACTATACTATCCCGACAACCCAATATCGTACAATTTCAAAATACAATATTAATAGTGTCATTGTTAAATGGCACCATAAACGACATTAAAATGCGACAATTTTATGACAGAAAAATACTTGTATTTTTCCGATACATCGGTTTATTTCCCTCGATGATCTAGTTGTTTATGAAGCCTAAAAACCGCTCATTAATAAACAGAATCAAATAAAAACCGAAATGGTTCAATGTCACAAATATAAACTAAAACATTCTTAGATTTTCTACGTATTTTAATACTTACAACAAAAAAAAAGGACTTTTAGAGGACTCTCATAATATACAATAACGATTGTAATAAATAATTATATTCTTTTTTTGTCATCTACTCATTACAATACTTCACGGTACTTAAACAAATATAATTTAAATCGAATAAGTTAACAAAAAAATAGGTTAAGTCAACAAAAAACATCACCGTTTTTATTTTGATGCAAAATAATTTGTTTGATGCCGATCTGAAAAACTTGCTGTTAACGTCGAAGCAGTATAATGACGACTGGTATCAATACTGAATAAAATAAGGTGTTTCTGTTGGCAGAGTTGCATCCGTCGTATTCGCAGCTGCTGCAGTGCTGTAGTCTTCTGCCTCCTGTTGATGCCAGGACATCGCTTGGGCACTGGCCAGCTTTGAGGGTCTTTAACACCATTCTGCATTCACGAACGAACTTCTTGGGACTGTTGGGTACTGAAATAGATGATTGATTTTTTGATACTAATACAAACAATGACATATCGGAAAACGAAAAAAGTGCATACAAAATGTTCAAAAATATACCTACTGAATACCAGCGATATCCAAACTAGGAAGCGTGGACTAGTGTAAAGAAAAGCGCGAAAAACTTGACACAAATAAAATTTTCATAACTTATACACATACAAGGTGCGTCTCACAAAAAAAGACACTTTTTAAAAATAGCTATTTCTAATGGAGCTATCTTTTGACGGAGCAATCGTGGTCCAAAAAATTCCATAGTACTCAAAGTAACATTGAAATTATGCGTGAATTTATAAAAAATCAGCCAAAATCTTCATTGCGATACCTGGAAACAGAATTGAACATGTCCAAAGATTCAGTTAAACGCATTTTGCCCGATCATTATTGAACATGTCCAAAGATTCAATTAATCGCATTTTGCGATCATTTGGGACTTCCGAATCCAACTTTGCAAGGACTTAATTAAAGAGTCGACAAAAGACGAAAACTTTTCAAGTACAGCTTTGTTACCGGCGATGAGTCGTGGTGTTTACAATATGATCCAGAAACCAGAAAAAAATACAATATGAAAGAGAGCACGCGAGCGAGCCAAATCCGAAGAAAAATCGTCTCAAGAATTCAAAAATCAAAACAAATTTGATTTGTTTCTACGATTCGGAGCGAATTGTGCAGAAGGAGTTCGTTCCACTTGGTCAAACGACCAATTATGTGTTTTATCTTGGTTATGAAGCATCTCAGGTGCGTATTCGTAGATATTCGCCTGATTTGGCTCCCTGCGACTTTTACCTTTTTGAAAAACGTTTTTGCGTTGAAAGGATTTGCTTTATGCCAACATTGAAACCATGCAAAAGGCGTAGACTACCATCATGAAGGGCACATCTTTGGCCGAGCTCAAATATTCAATTGTTAACCTAATTGACCGTGCAAAACGTTGTAGTCCTGTTTCCGCGAAACGCACCTCGTATAAACATATATACGTATGAACTAACTTCGATACAAATATTCAACTCTTATTTAAAAAAAAAACAATATGTTGCGGAACTGGATTGATAACCTTTAAACATTAGCTAAAAAGAAAGCACTCGAAATCGTCCAGACGCACTGTGTGCTTCGAAGAGTTGCTCTTCTGTTAAAAAAATTAAAATATGAGCGAGGAAATTAACAATATTTTTACAAAAATTACGAAAGTTATAAACTATACATTGAAAAACAGTCCTTGAAAAACAGGTTATTTGGAAAACTCTATAAAGATATGGAAGCTAATTATACCTCACTTGTATGAGGCATGAGAAGCATGAGATAGTGCGCTGACTATCTCATGACAACGTGATTTTTCTTGATGAAATACATAATGAAAACGTAAATTTCTTTAGAAGTGATTTGTTCACTTTATTGTCAAACTTGCCTTTTTGATTGTAAATTGTGGACATTAGAATTTAAGTAAATAAATCAAGATTCTTATCTAAATTTCCACTATATTTAAAACTTGTAGACACTGTGTCAGAAAAATAAATATAAATATACTTTTGTAAATTCAACGAAAATTACTAGCGCTTTCTACTACTACTATTTATTGAAATAACATATAATCTAAAAGCTGTATATCTCCTCTATAAAACGAGACCACCATCATTAGAATCGATCAACGGATTGTTAAATTATAGAGCTTAAAGTGGCAGTACCTTTTGTCACCTAGTCACAAAACACGATAGAATAAACAGCTAATATTAAATTTTATTTCAAGCTAGGTAAAACTTCTACAGGAACATTTAAATTGATGAAAAAGCTTATGGTGATGATTAGATATCCTTTACACGTGTGTTGCTATTATATAAAGCATTTCAGGATGCTCTTGATGCTTTGAAAGGCCACTCAAGCCAGGCAGACCAAAAAAAAAACAAAAATCGCCATAAGTTATTGGAAAAAGTACGTTAAATGATCGCCTACGATGCGAATTCGCCTATGAGATGGATAGCGGAGGAATTAAATAGGATAAAAGATATAATCGAGCACCAGGAAGTTGTTTTTTGTTGCTTGATATGCACTATCTCACATGACCGTCGCTGTTCGGGAAATTCTGGCAGAGAAACAAGTCTATGGGTTTCAACATCCTCCGTATTCGCCTGATTTATCTCCGTGTGACTATTTCCTGTTTTCGAAATTCAAAGAATCATGAAAGAAACGTTTTATGACAGTGTTACACAACTCCAGGAAGCCGTGCCGAGGGTTATTGCATATTGCATATATCAAGAATATATATTGGCATATTTTGAATAAAAATAAGTCATCGTGGCAAAGTAACTACTTTTTTTCATTTATAAAGTTCCGTTATTTTTACATCACACTGTATATTACAATTGTTTCGAAAAATAGTGCGTTTTTCAAATATAATAATATAACTATATTGGGTTGATGCATAATTAAGTTCGCTGTTTATTTTTACTTTTAACTTGTTGGAATTTGCATTTCTTATTAATTTTTTGTAAATATTATGCTCTACCACTTCGAGAAAGGATGGAAAGCAACAGAGTCCGCGCGCGATATAAATGAATTGTTTGGTGAGAGAATGGTCCAAAAATGGTTTAAGCGTTTCAAGGATGGTGATACATCGCTTAAAGATGAAGAAGGAAGAGGTCGACCATCGGATTTCGACGATCAGGCACTTCTGGCACACTTCTGGCAGCGGTGGAAGAGGACGAAAGCTTGACAACACGAATGCTGGCAGACGATTTCGATGTCAGCCAGTCAACGATTGTCCGTCGTCTCAAGAAGCTCGAAAAGGTGTGGAAACTGGCTGGATAGGTCCCTCACGAGCTCTCCGACGACAACAAAGCTGATCGCGTTCGAATGTTTACCGATTTGCTGCAGCGAAACGAACAAGCATCATTTCTGAAGAACCTCGTCACTGGAGACGAATCTTGGCTCCTCTTCAAAAACATCAAAAGAAAGAAGGTTTGCGTATCGCCAGGTGTTTCGCCCAAAGGCATACCGAAAGATGTCCACTGTAAGAAGGCAATGTGGTGCGTTTGGTAGGATAGAAGGGGAATCATCCACTGGGAGATCATCTCAAATGGTATTTGATATTGGTGGAACGAGAATGGTTAGTGGTTTGTTCAATTTTTTTTCTCCCATTTTTTGTTTTTTTGCAGATGAGCGTCAGCAGTGGCGAATTCCGGACAAAAATGGCAAGCGGAAGTTCAACATTAACAGCGACGTCTATCTGGCTCAACTTAACCGCCTTCACGCTGCAATCGAGGCGAAAAGAATGCGCAAAAAAAACGACGTCGTGTTCTACCACGATAACACCCGTCCTCATGTTGAGCGTTGTGTCGTCGAATCCATCGCCAATAAGGGATGGGATCAAAGGAACAAAGTCTACAACGATTTGGATGACTTGGTTGCCGATGTTAAGGCGTGGATCGCCTCCAAGAATCGTGACTTCTTCGCCCGAGGAATCGACCAACTGTCAAGCAAATGGGAAGCAGTTCTTGAAGTCGATGGTGAATACGCTCCAGAATAGTCATTTAAACATGTTTTGGTTAAATATTTTTATTGTTTTTGTTGAATAAAATTTGTTGAGAAAAAACGAACTTAATTATGGATCAACCTATTATTAGGCCCTTGATGATTTCGGCTCCAAAGTTAAAATTGAAGCAACTAAAAATTATTGAAGACTTGGATGGTTTATTAATGCACTTTTCACATTATTTCGAAGATCTTGATTTTACAAAGTTCGCATGGATATAGAATCAGTTTGTCGATGAACGACATGATGAATTTGAATTGACAACTATTGAAAAGGAAACATTGCCATAATTATCATACCGTACATTGAAAAATAAAAACTTTTCAAGGTCACAATCCTTGTTCAATTTTGCTTCAATCGAATTGAAGAATAAAAGATTGTCCGATAAAAGTATCAGAACTGGTGGTGATGTGATAATCAGGTAATTTATATTTAACCTTGAAGAATAATGACGTTACGTTTTGAAAATAATTAAGCAGGTATTAGATCTGTAAAGGGTCTAGCAATAAGAATGATGGAACTTAAAAAATTAAATAAAACTTTCATTTTTTATCTATACATCTGACTTTTTTTGTCATACAGCCACCACACTATGGTGGAGAGTAAATTCACTTTCAAATTTCCTAATAACACCATAAATAGCCTGTCTATCAAGACGAATGCCACGATGGGTCTGAATTGTTCGTTGTGTAGCACGTATGGACTACGAATTTGCGTAATAAAACTGGATAATCTACAAACGTTCTTCTAACGTGAAACGAACCATGATTTCATTATAAACCCTTCGGAAATCAACTGAAAGATATGTTAAAAATCGGTAAACAAATATGACCGCCATGAGCTGTTTCCATCATTTCTAATGGTAGACCCTGTATATACCTGCTTGGTATACTAGCTTGCCTATCTGTATACCCAGATACGGCAGTATTCTGATACGATAAACGACGTTAGCAAAAAAGTTTCAGTTTTTACTTCCTATTCTAATGAAACTGAATAAGTTAGTTTACTTACTGGTAAATATTTGTTTAATGCAGACATTCTTAAACTGGGAAATAGTTGAGGTATGCATGCCCTCACAAGTGAACAGATGCGGTTCGGTCCTGGTCAACTGAATATTGCCATAGTTGTAGTCGTTGAGATGAACTTGGTTTTGTAATATTTTGCTGGTGTTGAAATAATCCCGACAGCTTGGATCGTAATCTGATGAACACTTCCAACAATCCAGAGCTAATCCTGTTAAATATATTTAAAAATATGTATTTTTGCATTATATTAGTCACTCTTTAAACTTTGTGGGTGCACTGCTACTAATTTAGAGTGATTAAGATCATTAAAATTTTCCTCATTGTCTAAGGAAATAATTAGGAATTATGTTATTGAAGTGTTGTTTGATAATATTTCATGTATCTTCCAGTAGGTAAACAAAATTAAGTTATTGATGGTATTGATTATTCATTTTAAGACATTTTGGTTGTCAATAATTTAAAAAGATATTTAAAAATCAAACAAAAAAGTGCATGCCATCAAGTCTTCTGACAACTGATCAGACTCTTCAATCAGTCTCAATGAATGCAACGCGATATCGTCAGAAAGTTTAATGACAGAGTAAATGGACCCCAGGGCCGGTCAATTAAATTTCGCCATCTAAGAGACTGTTGAAGCCAATGTCAACTAACAAAAATCGCTTGTCTGCTTAGCTTAGCACTCCATAATTATCTGTGAACTCATCATCCACCAAATTATGAATTATCACGAATAAACAAAATTAGTGTGACTATAGTTTTCGTAAAAACTAAGAGTTTTAAAGTAGTATTTGAGAATGTAAAGTCGTTTTATGAAACTATAGTCGCACAAATTGTGTTTAAAAATAAAAGTGATAGATAACCAAGTAAAAAAATTGTTTTATTCCTTTTTTAAAAAATGAACTATCACAAAGTAACAGACAAATCGATCAATAATTATCACGAATAAGTCTGCCTCAAATATCAATAGACTAGAGTATATGCCCAATGCATCCTCTCAGCCTTAAAGTTTGACTCCCATGGACACTTATAAAGGCTAACATGGACATTAAGTGAAAACACAAAAATCAAAGGAGGTTGGAAGGTTTTGTTAGGCATAAAGTTGTTACACCAAAAAGCAAATAACTGGTTGCGCAAAACCATGGTTGCGAAGAAGTTGATTTTAGATGAGATGGGGTGATGATGGGTTACTCTGAAAACGTGCAACATAGAGCAGATGTAAGTAGAAGGACTTGAGGGAGACTTAATTTGGATAACACTTAAACAAGTGCACCTAAAATACCATACCATGACCAATAGAGTCTATTCTGACAACATCCAACATATACCATCCGATTTTTAGTTTCTCCATTCAATAATCTAAATAAGTTTGAAGTACAAAGTACAATCTTAAGAAGCATACGATGTTGATTATAAAATTTGATCTTAATTCATCATAAGCTCCTAATACCTACTGCTTGTTATAAGCCTCACTTGAGTGCTTCCATGATTCCCTATTTAGGGCAACTTGCATCACTAATCATTATACCATCTTGTTGGAGGGCATATTTTATTTCGGATAGCTTTGTGCCGTGATTAATATTCAATAATCTTTGAAATCTTAAAAATATTTTAAAGCGAGAAGAAATCTAAATACATTTAGATAAATAGAAATCTCTAAGAAAAAGAAGAGATGGAGATAATAAGGCAGCAGAACAGGTCATTCCTTCCGGGCCATTTTTTTTGGTAAGAAACTTGCAATAGACGACCTAAATATCCATATCCATAATTTGGATAATGCCGATGTTCATTGTTATACATGGGATGAGACTGAAGAAAAGAGGAGGATCGGAGAGTTTTATGCTATCGGAGATGGCCCACCCTGACATTCTTCACGTCAGAATGATGTCGGGCAGTTATGGAGGAAAATAAGGAAACTTTAATTTATCAGCTATGATCATGTATTTTTTGAGTCGAGCCATTCACAAATGGAACCAAGTTTTGTTCATTCCAAAATTGAAGCTAAGTAAAAAATATACCAATCTACACTCCTCAAAGTTGGATGGTTAGACTTTATGAGAACGGCAGGTATTTACCTACATCCCTTTATGGTGACATCACTGATCTATGATAATTTTCTCATCTTTAATTCCATTCAGACACAATTTGTAACTGATAAACGAAATTTGCCAAACATATCTAAGAACAAAATACTACAGGAAATGATAGAACAGTAAATTGAATCAAAAACTGTGTGTGTATGGATTCAGTATAGAAATCATCGACCAGAAAAAATAAATAATAAAGGACGAAAAAAGAGAGAACCACAAAAAGTTTACCAAAAAAGATTTAACATTTCGGTTCACAAGAAAAATGAGTTATTACAGCTTTGCAGACAAAGCCTAGTCCTGTAAGCCCACCATAAATTCTCCCAGCAACTTCCAACTGCGTCGTCCTCAACAGAAACTCTCCTGAGTTGGATGACCAAAGTGGCTCTAAGTATTGTTAAATTTTAAAAATATTTTAATTATTTTATTTTATTTTGATTATCTTATTTTGTTATTTAATGGCTTAATTATTGTATTGATTATAGTTCTGTTTTACTTGCGTTTTTAGATAAATATTCAAAAACTACAAATTAGTAGTTTTCTATCTATCTATCGGAACGTCGTTGTGAAAGACTGGAAATGAAAAATGCAAGACAATCATCAACCGGGATAAAGGACCTATTCCGTTCAGTCAATTTTTTCAATTATTAATGTAAGGGTCAGTAAAATTCACGGTTCATTTTTTCTTTCTTTTGTTCTCTTTTTTCTTCTTTTTCTTTTCTTTTTTCTCGATTCTTGTATACTTTTTTATATGCTTCATTAGATAGGTAGTACACTTCGTAGGTGGTAGGTTAGCAATTAGGGTTCTCATATAAATAGAACATAGTTTAGTTTTAAAATTAGATTAAATCATCTCCTGATGATGCTAACATGGTTAGCGAAACGTCGGCGAGAACTTTAAAAAAGTGATTCGGTGTTTAGTGGTACATCTCTTTGAGTTTACAAATTACTAGGTCACTTCTCTTATGGAACCTTCGGTGTAAAACACTAAACTCGAAGAGATTTACCACTGAACACCAAATCACTTTTTTACCTTCTGGGCGAACGTTTCGGCTAATCATATTAGGATCATCAGGAGATGATTCAATCTAGACTGAAATGATCATTCTATTCTTCATTCATCATTCTAGATTATAAATGGAAGCATATCCTGATGATGCTAACATGATGGACGAAACGTCGATCGAGAAAGTGAAAAAAAGTGATTTAGTGGTCAATGGTAATTTCTTAATTCTTCCTTTCTAATTTCTTCCAGTTTTAGAATTTTTCAAAAAAAGATTTAGAAATTAACATAAAAAACCTGTGGGTCCAATAATGCTTTATGACTGAGCAGATAGCAGAAGATCCCTCCTATCGTCTATTTTAATTCGGCAAACGATGCACCAAACACCCTGTATATTCGACACTTTAAGCATAAATTTTGGAAAAAATAATAGCTATTGATAAAATACTATTAGCAGTCTTTAAAAGTACGATTGATAGTAAAATTTTAAAAGGTCAAAATGTTGATCTTAAAGATAATATTAAATCAAATAAGAAAAGCAGTAATTTTCAAAGTTTATACTTTATAGTTAACACGACCATATAATCAATAGGTTCCGTTTAAAATAGAAATACATTAAAAACAATATTATGAAAATAAACAAGAACTATTCTTAATTAATAATTAACTTACCACATTTCACTAAAGCCAAAACCAAACCGACCGTTTGAACCACCTGACTTACAGATAACATTTTTAATACAATCGTACAAAGCACTTTTAACACGACCGGTATAATACTGTCAGTTCGGTTATCGCCACTCTTATTATTACCCTGGAAATTTGGAGGTTGGGTCTTAAGACCTGGGTGCCCCCCACCACCACATATGACACCGCCACACTTGATTGAGCGTCCCGAAATGAGATAAACGTCAATTTGCTCTTTCACCTTTTTTCCGCTTTTAATTACGAACGCTTTACGGGTACTTGAACGCTGAATAGTTTCTTTTATCTACTTTGGAAATATTTCTTTTAAACGCGTCAAATATTATAGTGGAATAATATAATGGGAAAAATATCATTTATTAAATAAATACAGAATCAACTAGACTGAATAACAATTATTACTATGGGCACGGTCTGACTTCGAAGAATAACAATGTATCCACCAGTATTCGAAAATAAGACTACTAAAAGTTCGAAAACCAAATAATTTTATATATTGGATTGTTAAGTCTCAGCCGTTTTAGAAAGTTTTCCTGAAAAAAATAATTATGATTACTATGAGCACGGTATGACTTCGAAGAATAACAATGTATCCACCAGTATTCGAAAATAAAACTACTAAAAGTTCGAAAACCAAATAATTTTATATATTCGATTGTTAAGTCCCAGCCGTTTTAAAAAGTTTTCTTGAAAAAAATAATTATGATTACTATGGGCACGGTATGACTTCGAAGAAGAACAATGTATCCACCACTATTCGAAAATAAGACTACTAAAAGTTCGAAAACCAAATAATTTTATATATTGGATTGTTAAGTCCCAGCCGTTTTAAAAAGTTTTCTTGAAAAAAATAATTATGATTACTATGGGCACGGTATGACTTCGAAGAATAACAATGTATCCACCGCTATTCGAAAATAAGACTACTAAAAGTTCGAAAACCAAATAATTTTATATATTGGATTGTTAAGTCCCGGCCGTTTTAAAAAGTTTTCTTGAAAAAAACAATTATGACAATAAATGAATCAATGAATTTTTCTCGAGAAGGGTCTCGGTCTTCTTGGGATGGAGATCTTGCTTAACTCTCGCCTTCGGCGTATCTTCTGTAGCCATGTTGACGTAGAAACACCCTTTCTCATCTCCCGTGACGTTTCTGTATGATAATGGTTGCCGCGTATTGCTCGATATTGGTAAGGTTTTGCGTAGATTTGTGCGACGATTTTTCTTGTTGGCGTCGGTTGGTTTGTGTAGCATCCATACTCCGAGTTTTTGAGTATTCCATAGGTTGAAAATGTCGGAAGATTGTCGCAAGACCGCCATCCACCTTCCCAGCCAATTCTCGGCATGTCTGACAGCCGTCCTCCCTCAAACGCGCTTTAAAATTCGTCGAATTCGAAACGTCGACCAGAGCGGGGCGTGTCGTCCAGGTCGAAACAATAGTTCGGTTCAAGACATATCGTTGACCGATTGGTTGCAATAAACTCTCAACAACCCCTGTCGCAACGAAACCCGGCAAAGTTCCAAGAAACGTAAACTAAGCCGGGCCTAATAAAGTAACAGGTAAAGAGATAAAATTAATTTTACACCTGATTTAGTAGTTTTGAAATAGTTTAGTTTAGTTCGCATTCTTTTCTTAAACAGTGCAGTTCTATAATTTCGATTGTATGTTTTGTTATTCCAAACGTACTAAAAATGTGGCGTTCTTGCCAAGATAATGATCATTGGGCCTCCGGTAGTGCTAATTTGAAAAGAAAACATTTAGCGCCCGATGCTAAGCAAATTGTTAAAAATGTGTTGGTTTCTTTAGTGAATAGGGGGCTTAATGTAAATGCAGCCACAATAGAAACGTCTTCATTAACGAAAAGTCCGTTGTCTACAGTTGAAAATATTGTGACAAAGCCAAAAAAGTCCGTAGTGATTCTGGTGAGAGGAAATGTATTGACGAAAGCGAAAAAGACTTAATTCGAAGCAAAATGTATGCTATGCTATGCATAAAGTGTAAACTGTGCCTACATTGCATTTATTGCAACAGAGACTAAGGAAATATGAAACCAACATTCTTTGCAGTAGAACTAGCCTCAGTAGAATATTATCTTAAATGGGTTTTTCATATCGGACCCTTAATAAAAGACAAATATTAATGGAATCACAACGATTGCGACGATGGCTGTTTGACTACTTCAACTCAATAAAAAATACAGTTCAGAAAATTGTCCTTTTATCTCTCTTAATGAAACATAGTTCGATATACATGAGACGCCAGCAAAAGGATGGAAAATATATCAAGAAAATGCCAAACCAAAGCCGCAGCGAACAAGGGAAAAATAATTACAATTTTACATGCTGGTTCCGAGGATGAATGGGTTCCAAATTGTTTACGATTGTCCTCCAAAAATATTAAACATTCAACTTTGGACTACCATGATGACACCACAGCAGAACTTTTTGAAGATTGGTTTATAAATACCATTTTGCCCAATGTGCCTAAGGCAAGCGTAATTGTAATGGACAATGCTATATCATAACCGCCAAAAACATAAAGTTCCTAATGCAAATAACACTAAATTGGAAATTCATAACTATATATTAAAGAACGATATATACTTCGATAATGTATAGAAAAAATGTCGTCTTCTAGGAATATTAAAGACATTTAATATTTAAAAAGAATATGTATGTGATACCATTGCTGCCAATATGGGACGGTTTTACGCGTTCCCCATATTACTGTATTTTTAATCCAATTGAGCATATGTGGCATCAGTTAAAATCCTAGGTTAGAGCAGAAAACATTTCTCTGACTCTAAGTGCAAGTGCTGCAACTTTAATTGGGAATGTTGTAGATAGTATTCCCAAAGAAAGCTGGATAAACTCAATTAACTATGTTTTTAAAATAGAATATTCTTATGTATCATTTACTAATAATATAGAATCACTTATTATTAATGTAGATCAAAGTGACAGTGGGAGCTAAACCGAAATGGATCATTAAATGTAAGTTATAATTTTTATTGTACTAATAGATAAATTTAATTATTTATTTATTTATTTCTATTATAATAATAAATTCACAAACATTCAATTATATATAATACTAAATTCACAAACCAATAAATTATTTATTTATTTATTTAGACAAACCAATAAACAATGTTTCAGTCATACCGGCTCTCTCCGGCTCTGACGCTTTTTCAGAAATTAGGAATATTTTTATTGAAATTTATTGGGGCAATTAACATTTTGCCGAAGGGCAACGAAATATCTTGAAAGAGACTATACCATTTTTGATTCTGACAAACAAATCTTGAGTAGTCCAATTAGCTATAGCGTTCTCTCCATATACGGAGCAAAGGTCTCCAACTGCTTCTACAGCTTTTTAACCACGACGAAAGTCGAAATATAGCAAGTGTCGAAATTACATTTATTGTCATCTGTAATTTCCATTTCAAAAGCAAAAAAAATGGAAGAAACAAACGAATTATAAAAGCGGCGAGAACTTATGAAACAACCCATTAATTTCATATATTTTGTATAACCTTCATGGTAATGTTGAAAGTCAGGTATGGGCCTGGCATTAATCAAAAATTCAGGGATTATGAAAAAACTAAAATTAAAATAGTGTAAAGAAATCCCATATTTCCTTTCTGTTATTCTGCTAGATAACGCTAGGTAGAAATTTGATGAAATTAAAGAAGACGAACGATAAGAATATAAGAATCTCAAAAAAAAACTGAGTAAATCTTATACACAATCTTACCACAATGGTAAGATTGTTTGTAAGATTTACTTCAGTTCCCCCACCACAATTGCCGTAAAATTCTCAATTATTAAGTCTTAATAACCATCAAGATATATATAGAATTGCAGGAAATCACCAATAAAAGATTAAAATGGAATTGAATGACACAAAAAGAAAAAAACATTGCTCTAGAGCGAAAGCCAATTAAATCAAATTTAGACAAGAAAATTACAAAAATAAACTAAAATCTCTAATAAACCAACGGGAATAAATAAAAAACAAAATCCACAAAATTGCTAAAGATTTTTTTTCTTTCTGTCGTGCTACATGCTGTCAACAACCCTTGATCTCCTTCAAACTTCGCCTCCATCTGGATAGATCTCCAGCAGCCACCTGCCAGTTTTTAATTATCCTTGGTGTTCGGCTTTCAGGCATTATTGTCACGTGTCCCGCCCATCTGAGTGGCCAGACCCTTACATAAACTACAACATCCAGATCTTTGTATAATTGCTTGAGTTCGAACTTATGTCGTCCAATTTCCATTTGCACTGACAGTATCAAAAATTCTTCCGAGTACTCTTCTTTCAAATACTGCAAGCGTCTCCTCCCTTTTCTTTATGAGGATCCACGTCTCGTAATCATAAGTGATGCGGCCTTCTGTTCTCTTTTCCACCACTTTTGTTTTGCCATATATAGTGAGTGAAAGAATTGAAATAAAGATGGACAGGCCACATAGCAAGGCGATGGGACGAGAGATGGACTAAGACAATTCTGGAGTGGATACCGCTTGATCGCAAATGACCATGAAAATGACCGCAAGCTCAGTCGACTGATGACATTTTTAAGTACATTAGACCCGAATGACAGAGGAAAGGCCCGACGGCCTTCATCCTGCAGGCGATGTATACGGTCTAATGATGATGATTATTATGATTTATATATATATATATATATATATATATATATATATATATATATATATATATATATATATATATATATATATATATATATATATATATATATGTATTATATATTTATATATATATATATATATATATATATATATATATATATATATATATATATATATATATATATATATATATATATATATATATTCTAGACTGGCTTTCACTCCAAAGAACTAAGAACTTTAGAAAAGATCAAAGTATCAAGATTCTTCAAGCCGATTACAGTGATTATGGATAGATTGTTAGATATATAGATAGATAGATAGATAGATAGATAGCTAGATAAGATGAAGAACTTACACCACATGGCAGCAAAATGCTTCATCATTACAGCTTATCAAAAATTCAAACTACCAATTAGCAGCAGAATCTTACCACTCGAAATAAAAAAAAACTTTACAAACATACTCTTTAAATACTTACTATTAATATTAATACTTATTATTAAATGTACTAACATTATACATCAGACATCATGAATTCCTTTGATAAAATTTAATTTTTGGTACAATGTTATCGGTTTCAAAAAATAACCAAGAATTAATATTTGAAATAATTCAATTACACTCTCAATAGATTCTTTTTTAATAAAGTAGAAAGCGAACTAAGCTATAATAAAACTGATAAAACTGACTCTATGGTGTCACCACCCCTAGGCGTGGAATTTAATTTATTATAAACGGTAAGGGTAAGCTATTATCAGAGGCGTACTATATATATATATATATATATATATATATATATATATATATATATATATATATATATATATATATATATATATATATATATATATATATATATTTACGAAACATAGATGTATGACCACTTAATCTGTTAGATTGGTATATTTCTATACCAATATATACCTATCCAAACTAAACATTGTGATATTTACTTGATTGAATAAAATAAAATAATAAAAAACATAAATAAAGAATAAAATATTTTTATATAGATAGTAAACTGTACTTATAAAGTATTTTGGTTTTATTATATGTATTTTGGGTTGCAAAAATATCATATTATTTGTGTTAATTACAGAAATAGTCACAACTAACTGCGGTATAAACAAATTTAGCTTGATTACTAACTTGACTGTAATTAATATTAATATCTTTTCTGTTTGTAAAAGGAAATGTCTTATATTTTAAATTTCCATTATTTTTGTGACCTATTTTTCTGTCCTAATCTATAAAACATTTCAGTTATCTTAAACAATTAATATTTGTCAACTTCCACAGTTATAGTTGCGTTTTTGTGAATAATGATTAATTATGTACTTACTTTTCTTACAAAATACTTTTCTGCTAACTTATTGTAGTAGCTTTATTTTCTCCCATCTCCTCTATATGGTCCAGCCACTGCAGTTTTCTGAATGTCACATGGTCTATCTTTGGCTCCTTGAAAATACTATAATACGAATAAAATACTATATGTGTCCTCATTCGTTCTTCTCTTTTGCAAACTATCGACCTTCTCCTGTTATCCTTTTAATTATCTTCCTCTTTGTTGTTATCTTCTTGGCATCTCTGGGTATGAGTTTCGATCTTATTAGGTGGTTCAAAGCTCCTGCACATCTGTCAACTTTTATCAATCTCCTTCTCTTCTTCACATTTATTTGTTATCCTTATACCTAAATAGACAAATTCTTCTACGCTTTCAAAAGTTATTCTTCCCAGTTCTGTATCAACTTCTACTTTCGGAACCTTTTCTTGTGCACCTTCTGCTATCATTAATTTGCTTTTCATTTGATTGATTTTTAAACAAAACTCCCATGCTGTCTCCACTAGCCTACTTCTTTCAATTATTTCTCACATCTGGCAAATATTACCATGTAGCCCGCGTAACGTACTATTAGACCACTTCTGTGAAGTGTGTGCCCTTATCTGTTTAACTAACCCTTCCTAATAATCAGTTTCAAGATTATGTTGAATAATAGTGTCGATAGTGGATCTCCGTGCTTTAGGCATGTCGTGATCATAAAATCTCTTGTAGTTCCTCCTTTTACTCCTACATTAGCTGTTACTGTTAACCATCATGATTGCTATCTTTACTGTTATGCTTATTTATATCACTGTTTTAAAGGGTATTTTAAATTATTTCATGGGCTTTATCGTTCTAGATCTCTTTACTGAATCATAAGCCTTACTAACCTTGATAAATAGTATAATTTCTGTGATTTTATAATCTTAATATGTTGATGTCAAGACAAACACTTGATCAGTGGTTCCACTGCCCTTCCTAAAACTTGCTTGGTATTCTCTTATCTGTCAGTCAATTGTTCCTTCCAATCTCTTGTTAATTAATATCGAAACCATATCTAATAACAAACATCCAACAAAGAAATCCGTCTATAATTATAACAATCTGTTTGGTCTGATAGGTATCTGAATCTGAAACCAGCTTGCTGGCATCCTTTCTTCTCTCCACATTGTAATGATCTCAGTTCTTGTTTCAGCTTATCTCTAGCAAATGTTATGTTTTCTGCCGCTATTCCTTTCCGCCCTGGACTCTTATTATTTTTAAGTTGTGGTATAATCTCTTCTTTATGTTTTTTTGTAGGATCTACTTTTTGAGTGTATTCTTCCGTAGCCAATACCATTTCTCCATTTCTTCATATCTCCATTTCCCCAAAAAATTATTTCCATCTTTTCTTCGTCTCCTTTCAGAGTGCCCTCTCTATCTCTAGTGTATGCTATTTGATCACATTTAATATTTTTCCCCTTATTTCTTTGCTGTATACAATATAGCATAAAAATTATTTTTTAACAGTTTTATTCAAGATATACTACAATAGCAATTAACAAATTAGTAATAAATTTACATCTTGGTAAAAAAAATCTGTATCTATTATCAGTCTAATAAACGCGTTTTAGTATTTACTATTAATTAGCAATTAGTTTTTCTTAGAAAAGTTATTATTATCCTTAATTAGGAATATATTGATGGATAGTCAGCTTTCAACGCGAAACAAATTTAATTATAAAAAATATAAATAGATTTTGAAATATCAGGACTACATCAAGCACACAGAAAAGTATTTTGTAAGAAAAGTAAGTACATAATTATTGATTATTTACAATAAAGGAACTATAACTGTGGTAGTTTACAAATATTAATTATTTCAGATAAGTGAAATGTTTTATAGCTTAGGACAGAAATATATCTTAGAACTTTTACAAAAATTATGGAAATTTAAGGAAAGTAAACAACAAGCTTAAAATATAAGACATTTTCTTCAACCAACAGTCAAAGTTATTAATTATTATTAGCTAAAGTTAATAATAAAGTTAAATGTTAATATCGTAATTAATTGTGAATATTTCTGTAATTAATACAAACAAAATGATATATGCAACCCAAAATACACATAATTAAACGAAAATAATTTACAGTTATTTACAGTTAAGTACAGTTTTAATCAAGTAAATATAATAGTCATATTACGTGGTAACTACCTGTGTCTTGTAATCCCGTAATCGTAAATACTTTTAACATTGTTCTACATTGCGAGAGAGTTATATAACCAAATATACTTAAAGAATGCACTTTGTGATTAGATAAAAAAACGACTTTATTTGGTTATTCTAAATATCTATAATAGTAAAAAGAGTATGTTAATAGTAATTTATTATTATTATAGTAATATATTATTATTATTTCAATAATCTTCATTATTAAGAGGGCCCTTTAAATTTGATACCAATAGCAGCCTATTAAAAGCTAAGAAATAAATTTAAGTATTTTTCTTATATAATAATTTAATATTATAAGTAAATTAATTCATGTTTAGTGTTGTTAGTATTTTATCATAATTTTTCTTGTTTGGTTTCGTCTTAAATTGGATGAAATTACTATTAACCGTTTACTGATCGACTAGTGTTTTTCTGGTCATAAATTGGGCTACAGAGCTCTATTAAAAATCGCTTGGTTACTTTTTTCACCATCGTGCCTCCGCCTTTCCTCATATCCAGTGCAATAAGTTAATTTAAGATTTTTGAATTGAAATAAACATTGGTGAAAAACAATAACATAAATTATGTTCTCTGTAGTTATTGTAGATTATATATTCAATTTATTGACATAATCCACCGCAACAAATTGATCGCTGCGTATATTGAGTTGCATAACCAATTACGATAACAAATAAATTCGAAACAGTGCGTTTAAGTTGAAGTAAACATTGAAGAAACAACATTAACAGAAATTATGTTCTATAAGGTCTGTTCTAGCAACGATTTCAAACGGTTTCAAATCGCTCGGAGTTTGCGCAGGCGAATGTATGCAAATGTTTCGTTCATCTGCACAAACTCCGGACGGTTTGGAACCGTTTGAAATCGTTGAATCGTGAACAAACCTATTAACAACGCATTATATATCAATTTATTGGCATATTCAGGACAAGATCATAAATAAAGTTTACACTGTTGTCTTGTAATAAAAAGGTGGAAAGAAAATTTGAATATCAACTAAATGTTTTTGCGTCAGATTTATAAATAATATATATTTATTCATTATTTGTGTTAAAAATTATTTATATTTTTATTTATTTTTACTTCTTCCAAAAACTTTGAGGGTCTATAAAAAAAGTATCTATGTCGCTTGCATATAATTTTGATTTTCGTAGAACCTTACAACATTAGACATTAAAATAAAAAAATTATTTGGAGGCTATACCAATAACTTTTTTGTAATTCAAGTTTCAATGCTGACTTTTGGAATTTTTCAAATGTAGAATTAAATAATTAACATAAAAAACATGTTGGCCAAATAATACTTTATGGAGGCTGAGGAGATAACAAAAGACCATCTCCCATCGGTCATTTTAATTTGGCAAACGATGCACCAAACACCCTGTATAAAAGTACAACCAGGTAATCAGAATATCGTCGTTTACAGCTCTCGAAGTGCATACATGTGAACTTCAACTAAAACCACTCGGAACTGTCGGTTACTGTCTTTTTTATATTTTCTGAATGCATCATAATATTATAATTATAATATAAATTATAATAATTAGAATTATTGCAGGCTTTTCCAATTAAAAAACAAATAAGTATGGTGAATGACGTACATTTGTTTATTTTATTAATTATATAACCCTAGAGACTGAAAAAATAACTTAAAACTTAATAATTATTAAAAATTAATAACAGAATAATTTTAATACAATTTTTGTACAAAAAAAATATAGCAATGGTGAGGGTTTGAACCACAAACTGTTAAGGCGGCACGCCATAAAAAGTTTCAATTGATGCCTTAGATGATGCGTGAGATGGCGCCACCGTTTGATACATTTTCCGTAATCCCTTGTTGGAGTGGAATACCTTCATATATATTGTCTCAGAGGTGGTGTAGTGAACGAGGGCGCCATCTATGCATAATGAAACAAAGCACTTATTGATTTGTCTTATGAAATTAGGCTCCAGAGCATGGGCAAGAAGGTTATAGAATTTTAGGGGTAAAAATACCAAAAGAAAATTATCAAAAGTTTTATTCTGCACACAAAATGTTTATATTATGTTTTAGAACAAATAATTTTGCTTTTTAATAAAAAAAATCAAACGAGAATATATTTATAATATTAAATCTGTATATTTTGTACTATCAATGTTTTATTAATATCGATGAGAGAATGAAATTAGTTTTGAAATTAGGTAGGCGACCATGACTCCAAGAACGGTGACGTAACCAAAACGGACTGTTGGAACGGAGTTACAAAGATCAGTCCTGCATATGTCGCAAGTAATTTCTTTGCTGCCTTTTCCGCAATCAAAACTTATTTTGCTCTTCGCGTTTTTTCTGAACTAAAACGCATTTCCTACTAGTCACTTCTTTGTTGTTTATTTTTTTCCTTTATTTGGGTTTTTCGCCACTATCTAAAACTCAAAAAATATCAAAAATACCTGTTCTTATTTAAAGAAAGAATCACTGGGTAAAATCAAAAAACCAAATGGAGACAAATTGCTCAGTGATTCTTTTTTGTAATAAATTTGCCTAACGAACAAAATTTTAAAGATATAAAAATGTTATAAAAAAATTTACAAACTTTTAACGTTAACGTTTCGGAGGGTACTCTCCCCCCGTTTTCAAAACTAAACTAAAAAATAAATTATATTAATTTGTAATATATAAACGAGTGAAAGTAAATATATTTTTTTCTATATGTCAACGATACTTACATTGACAACAATAGATTTTCATGAGAGTGACATACTACCAAACAATATATATAGGTAATGTTTACCGTGTGATTGTTTATTGTACTGATTGTGTATTCAAATATTTAAATGTGTTTAATTGTATTCTTTAGAATCGGGAACCATATTGAATTTAAATTTACCAAAGGCATAGATAGCAATACAGTTATTTTTATTTAAATTAATTATAACGGTTTCTTTTAATCTTCTGTATTTTGTTACCGATTATTTTAATACCGTTTTGGAATTATTCCAATTGATTTTATGACCCGATTCCCATGCGTGTTGACAAATTCTAGATTTATTAAAATCCCCTTTCTAAGAAAGTTTTTATGATGCTCTTTTACTCTAACATCTAACGGTCTAGATGTCTCACCTATATAGAATTTGCCACATTCCCAGGGAATTTTATAAACCACATTTTTGGTCTTTTGTTGTATATTGTTTGGTTTAGCCTTTGTTAATAGAGATCTAAGAGTATTGTTTGTTTTAAATGTCGTTCTTATGTTGTATTTATTTCCTACTCTTTTAATTGTGTCAGAAATACCGCGGATATAAGGAATTGTGAGGTTAATTGTTTGAGAGTTATTATTATTGTTATTACCAACTTGTCTGTTTTGTCTAGTATCAAAATTTTTAAGCGATTTATCTATACGATGTAATCTAAAAATTACACGCACAAGAAAAAAAAAATTGGTGACTAGGATTTTAGAACTGATTTGCGACTATATTTGAAGCGCTAAATCTATATATGAAATCAGTTCTTCTCTTTCTGCTCTGCTTTTTTAGATACATCCACTTATTGATCAATTAATGAATCAGTGAGTCAAGGAAGGACTAAGCCCAAGGAAATTACTCTCTGCGATGATCTAGGATATAACCATGTCGGAAGCATTTTGGTAGTGTACCTGGGGCTGTTACAAAGTGGAGCAAAAACAGCAATACATAAAATTAGAGAGATCTTCCCTGCTGCATACGGTGAAGTCATTTGCAGTCATTCCTGTTGATCACGATACTGTGAATTATGTTATCAGCCAATTAGAAGCAAGTGAGAGTACGGAATATGATGAACTTGGAACTCAAATGCTAAAAAATATTAAAAATCAGATTCTTCAGTAGTGGCTTATATGTTTAATATATAATTTCAATAGGATAGGCAAGAATGGCAAGAATTAAAACAAAAAATTATTAAAACAGCCTTAAAGTTGGTCCCTTTACAAAAACGTAGAAAACATCCGTGGTGGGATGAAGTTTGCGAGCAAGCAGTATTAAGCCGAAGTAAAGCATTCAAAGATTGGAACAGTCAAAAAACAGCAATAAACGATAACATCTCTTTGGAAGTAAGAAAAGAAACATCGCAGCTAATTAGACAAACTAAAAGAAAATATGAAAACAATCAACTTAATGAAATAGAAAAAGATTTCCAAAAAAATAACACCCGAAACTTTTACAAAACATTTAAAACTAAATTAACAGGCTATCAACCGCAGAGCATATGCTTTCAAAAGGAAAACAGACAATTAGCTCTAAATAACCAAGACAATTGCAAAGAACTTGCGAAATATTTTGAACAAATACTAAACTGTCCTGAGCCCTTAAACAAATTACCAACACTAAACCCTAAACAAACAAACCCATATTCATTACCACCGAATGAAGAGGAAATAATTAGGCAAATCAAGCGGCTTAAAAATAACAAAGCTTCTGGTGAAGATGGAATCACTGCTGAACTTTTGAAATCCGCTGGTCCAGGTACAATCAAGGAAATAACCAAAATTCTACAAGAAGTTTGGCGAACCGAAAGGATTCAGGAAGACTGGAAAGATGCTCTAATCCATCCACTACATAAGAAAGGAGATAGAACGGATGTAAACAACTATAGAGGAATATCTCTTCTCCCAGTTTGTTACAAGATTCTATCTCAATGTTTACTAGACAGAGCACAGGGACAGTTAGAACCGAACATTGGTGAATATCAAGCAGGTTTTCGACCGGGCAGATCCTGCCCTGAACAGATCCTGAATCTAAAGTTGATTCTAAGACATCAAAAACTGTACAATAAAAATCTCGTCTGTACATTTGTGGATTTCAAAAAAGCATATGATTCTATTGACCGCGAATCTTTACTCCGAATCTTGAAAGAACAAGGACTAGATCTGAAAACGCTGGCAATTATTAAAGCAACGTTAACTAACACGAGGTGAAAAGTTAAATTCATGGGTCACATCTCAGAGTCCTTCGAATTTAAAACTGGTGTGAGACAAGGGGATGGACTCTCGCCACTCTTATTTAACTGTGTTCTAGAAAAAGTAATACAGGAGTGGCGTGAAAAAAAGTCGGCACTGAATATTGACGAGCTCATTAAACTGGCGAGAACCAACATCAAAATTGATTGTCTGGCATTTGCTGATGATCTAGCAATTTTAGCTCAAGATATATTAATGGCACAGAAACAGATTGAAACCCTAAAAGAAACAGCAGAAAAGGTAGGACTCCAAATTTCCTTTGAAAAGACACAATACATCACCTGCAACAGACTAAGAACAAAACAAAACTAAAAACAAAATATGGTAACATCAGACGAGTCTCTCAATTCAAATATTTAGGTGAAATAATCATGGAAAATGGGTTGGAAAAAGCGGCCAATAAGGGTAGATGTCAATAAATGGAAACGGCATTGAGACTTACACAAAATATTTACAACAAAAAATGCCTATCTAAAAACACAAAACTGAGACATTACAACACGGTTATTAAGCCAGAATGTCTATATGCTGCAGAAAGGCTCATTTTGAATAGAAAGAGGGACATCCTAGTTGAATAGAAAAATCCTAGGCCCCAAACAAATAAATAGCACAACATACCGACTTCGAGAAAACCAAGAAATCAAACAATACACAGATATACATAGCGATATGAGAAAAAGAAGACTTAAGTTTTACGGACACATCAAACGGATGAATCCGAGTAGGCTAACTAGACAATTAGTCGAATTTTATGAAAATAGGAGTAGAGCTAAAGTAGAAATAATTAAATGGATTGCGGCAATTAAGGACGACCTAGGATCAGCAAATATTACACAAAGTGAAATTCAGGATAGAGGCTGTTTCAGACACAAGGTTAACGTTTGGAAGGTTGGCGAGAGAGAAAAATGTAGGAAGGCTGGAACAACTTGGTCTGACGAAAGAAAAAAAGCTCATAGCGAAAGAATGAAATTAGTATGAGCTCAAAGGAAGGCTAATAACAACAAACGCCTCTAATTGTACTTCGCGTGGTCCACCAGGGCCCACACGTGAATAATAATAATTCAATAGGATAATATCCCAGTCAATTTAAAAAAGCTGAGCAAGTGCCAATTTTTAAAGATGGCAACAGTTCGATCTGTGAGAGTTATCGGCCTATTGCGATTTTGCCGGTGATATCAAAAGTTAAAGTTTGTTGCAGCCTGGGAACAAATGCATTTTTGTTTGGGCTTACAAGTTACTGGTATAAAAACCTTAATGAAGGGAAATATGTAAATGGATTATTTTTGGATATTAGTAAGGCGTTTGATACTGTGTCATATTATATTTTACTACAAAAGCTGGAAGAATCAGGGATAAGGGGAACTATCGGTAAGTGGTTCCATAGTTATTTATCTGGAAGAATTCATATTGTTAAAGTGAATAGGGATAAAAACACAGAGAGATGAATGTTATGTGGAGCCCTTGAGGGCAGTATGTTAGGCCCAATATTATTTATAATATATATAAATGACCTTAGTTCCTTAAAAATAAAGAGCCACATTTTTACATTTGCTGATGACACAGCCCTGCTATACACAGGGGATATAAGTGCTGGAAAATATTCAAAGCGATCTGGAAATATTGAAAAGTTGGTTTGTTGGAAATAAAATGCTCGTTAACATGGGTAAGACTAGGATGCTTAATTTTGCACTTCAGAAACCCTGGCACTTCGATGAGCGAATTGAATGGCATCATTTAAGCTGTAGAGATGCATCAAGTGATTGTATAGATGTGAAACAGCCTGCTGCAGTCAAGTATCTTGGTGTTACTTTGGATAAGCTACTACTACTACAAAAGACTCTTTGTTGTGATGGCCCAAATTAGGAAACCATCAGGGTGTATATCATTTGATACATTAAGACATATATACTACGCTATTGCTAATTCTATTTTAACATATGGAATTGTTGCCTGTGGTGGCACAAACAACAGCCTCCTTGAGTCGATTGAGAGAATGCAAAAAAGATTTCTAAGGATAATGTGCAGAAAACCGAGGGACCACCCGAGTAGTGAATTTTTTTATTATGAATGGAATTCTTCCTTGAATGCCAATATTACGTGGCGATAGCTGTTCTCCTATATAAACATCTTAGCTCTCTGGGGTATACATACAAGCAACAAATTCATCATGACACAAGGGCTGGTGGTGCGACTGTTCTAAATATCCATTCACTAACAAAACTGAAGTGGGAAAGTCCTCTTAGGTCTTGACCTCTTGGTTATTTAACCTTTTGCCGGAAAACATAAGATATAACATTGTGATGAAGAACGTCAGTTATCTGGCCTTTAAGCAAAATATAAAGAATTTGTGCACGGCTCATTCAGGTCGGTGTTTGTCAACATGATTTCCTTTGTTCTTGAGCCTTAATGTATGGGGTGGGGTTGTGCCCTTTTTCATCCTTTTGTTCTATTTCATGTAATGTGAATGTCTGTGCTGAATGTTTGGACGGTTTTTTATTATTTCTTTTTTCTAAAATTTCTATTTTCTTTTCCTGGGTTTGACCGATACACAAGCAGTGCTTTGTGGGTCATAGGTTAGTATTTTTATTGTATTAGCGTAAGATCTCGACATAAAGGCGGTATGGTATTGTATTGAAAATTATTGTATTGCATATTATAAAGATTGTATTGTAAAGATCTTTAAATTAAAATAAATCTTCCTTGTTCCTAATGTTTTTTTTTCAATTCAATACAATGGGTGCCTCAGAATGTTTTACTTTGATAGTTCGAAGCAGGACCCCGAGGTGATCGGACGTGTAAGGATCTGGTCATCTTGAGGGCAGATAACAGTGGCTGCTGGTAGTTTCGACATCAGAGGTCTATCTGGCCTAGGGAGCGGACACCCCCGAAGTTGTCCATCAGCGAACCTGGTGGCACTTCAAACCTAACATAGAGAACCCCGAAACTGGTGAAGTATCGATGCACTGTGATCGGCAGCACCATCAAGTCCATCCATCCCGAGCTACTATACAAAAGAATAACACCAAGCAACAAGGAACAACACCAATCAACAAAGAATAACAATATCAATAAAAAAGAATACGCCAAACAACATCCAAAGAATTAGAACCGAGAAGTACGCCATCTGTTTCAACACCAAACGGGAGACGACACTCCAGTCACGAAGAAAAACACCATAATTCAAGAATAAACTTCCACTGAAACCGATCTTCGCGGGTCGGTTTCAGAGCAGTATCCCTATTTCAGACAAGTTCGATTAATATCGACATAACACCCTGAAGGCACGGTTAACCACGCCCAAAGGACGGCGTCTAAAAATTTTCTCCGATCGCGTCTGTCGCGAAACGGTCGTGGTCAGTAATTATGGAATCAAAGTATGGGCCCCAGGGTCAACTTATCAACCAGGAGAGATGATGATGATGAATGTTTTCGTTTTTGTTTTGACTGTTACGCGCCAAACGCAGTTAGCGGAGGGAGGGGAGTGGTGTCAACGATTCCCTACACTATTGTTCGATATCTGTACATTTAAATTTAGCGACCATGAGAAATGTGCCACTTGGAGAAATCCTGGATAAATCAACTGGGCGCAAAAGGACATCAAGAAGGAGCACGAATGTTGACCACGTTCGACAATCTGTTAGAGACGATTCACTGCAGTCTCTACGACTCCGCGCAACTTCTCTACATTTGCACAGATCCTTGATTCATCGCATTATTCGCAAAGATTTACATTTCCACCCCTTTCAAAACCGTTATTGTGCATCAGATGAAGTTCGATTATTCAGTTTCAAAGAGTCGAATTCTGCAGGACAGTGAAAAATCAAATTTCTGATTAAATGTTACATGAATAAACAAAATTACAGATATTGGACTCCCGACAATCCGCTGGAACTGCACCAGAAACCATTACACTCGCTAAGGTTATCGTTTGGGCTACCATATCAAGCGAATGAATTATCGGCTCCTACATTTTTGAGGATAACCGTAATTGCGCTCAGACTGTTCCGATCGTTATTGGTACTTGATCCAGACTTTTTTGGCTCCAGAAATGCTGCAAAACTTTTCAACAAAATGCAACAAGATGCAAACAAGATGCAAACAACCCCAGCAAATTTTTTCAACAAGATGGAGCAACTTCCCACGCCACGAACCATTCTTTAGCTTCCCTTCACAATCTATTCCCTGAAAGAGTGATTAATCGTCGAGGGGACATCAACTGACCATCGAGACCTCCAGATTTAACAACAGCTGATTTTTTTCCTATGAGGCTACTTAAAAAGTAAGGTTTTCAACCCATTACCACCCAACTTAAATGTTTTAAAGTAAAAAATATCAAACGAAATTCACGGGATTCCAAGACCGATGCTCCAGCGAGTGATTGAAAATTGCAGTTGCAGCCTAAATGAGTGTGAAGAAGCGGATGGTTGTTTTTCATAAATAAAAATTCTTAAACTACTCTGTAATTTAACAGCAGTTAAACAAGTTCGAATTAATTCTGATGTTTTATTTCAAAGTATCAAAAAAGAAAAACATTCCGAGATACGCTTTACAACTGGTTCCTGTTTATTTGTCCTATTATCAGTCTGCCGTTGAGTTCGTTCCAGGAAAATCCAGGAAAAATCATCAGGGTTAGCAATGCGTTTTTTTTTAACTGAAGTGACCTTCAAGGCTTGAACTAGAGTTAAGGTGAGTTTGTGAGTTCCCGCCGTGCAGGGTACATCGAAGTTGGCCTCGCGTGATATTTGTGTTTAGACAAGAGTTGTTGTCTAAAGTTAACCTAAAACATACTGGGAATGGGAAGATGAATAAGTTGAATAAATTATTTATATATAACTTTTATTGTTCTTTTGTCGTTACTTTTAATGACAGAAATAGCCAGAATTCACTCGGAACCAAATCAGGCGAATTAGAGGACGGCCGAACACTATGATACTTTTTTAGGCAAGAAAAAATAGTGAGATGAAATACCATATACCAGTGGATTTAGAAATGCAAGCGTAAATTTTGCAATAAAAATATTGGAAAAGGATTAGCACCGATATAAAAACCAATTGAAAATTTTCTAAAGTTTTATTGTGGAGAAATTAAAAAATAACGTTTTATAACAAATTACTTTGCTTTGCAATAGAAAATAACAAAAAAAAACATATTAATAACAACAAAACTAAACGAGCTTGGTTCAACTTTACAAAAATAAATATTAATGTTTATACATCGTTTTTCTCTCTTAGACTATCTCAATATTTTATTAATATCGATGACGGATTTAATTAAATCAATCTTGGAATCAAGTAGGCGACCATAACTCCTAATGCGGCGATGTAACTAAAGCGAACATTTGGGGCGGAGTTACAAAGATCAGTTGTGCAGATTTCACAAAGAATGCTTTTGGCGCCTTTGTCGCAGTTATGAGTTAATTTTCCATCCGGACCCTTGGAAGCGATAACGCATTTCCTAGAGGTCACTTCTTTGTTCTCATCTGGAAAAAAAAAAGAAAATATTAGGTCCTTAACATAATTCTCGGCCGCTACGATCCATCGACTGCAGAACCTATTCGAATCAGAATTTCTTATACACGTTCCATCTATTAACTTCAAAACGAAGTATAATATATGAAGCTAAAGTAAATATAACCTAAAAAATAAGTTGTAGAAGCGATGTCGTTCGAAAAGCAACGGTTTGCTTTCTTTTCGCCTTTCAACTGAAAAAAATGCTGCTTTGGGAGATAATGTTCTTTCGCACAGTACTTGTAATAGGTGTTTCGGTTAATAACGTCGATTTTTCTAAGAGATGGCGTTAATAATACATTTGTTGATATAGACTAATGACGTCTATGGCGTTTTGAAGGATAAACATACACCATTAAAAGCCAGTTCGGTATTAATTATCATTGTGCAAAAAAACATAGTTAAAACGTTACACACGATTATCAAAGATCTGGGAAGCTAAAAAAGTGGAGGTTGAAAGATTGGAAACAGTGCTGGGAGAAAATTCTAGTCGTACACTACTAGAGCTCGGACAGGACCTCGCATTAACACCTCAAGCCATTTTAAAAGTTTACTGGCAAAAGAAGAAGAGAAGTCATTTGGCTTCAGGACTCACACAAAGTGGAAACGATCACCGAGTCGAACTGGAAGATTTTACCGGACCGGGCCTATTATCCAGACTTGGCTATTTCAGACTTTCATTTCTTCCGATCCTAACAAGCATCATCTGATTGGAATCGTTTCACACATCTTGCAGAAATCGAAAAAAGCCTCACTGATTCTATCACATCAAAACCATTAAGTATTCTTCGACATGGGATTCGAGAGTTTCCTGAAAGCTGGCGAAAGAGTATAGAAAGTGAGGAAAATTACTTCGAAGATTAAGTGTGTATTACTTTTTTCATAAAGGTAGTCAAAAACGGGCAAGAATTGAGTTGAGGACCTAATAAATATAGGAGAAATTCCTATCACGACTGGTTAGGAGACATACTGTATCCAGTCCAAAGGAAACAGCCTGAGGTGAAATAAAGAAGCGACGCTTAGAGCCGGTTGAATATCCGGAAGCGTATAGAAAGGTTTTGTTGGACATGAGGAATTGTAATAAGCCTATCGAAAAGCTTGGCCGACACAGCGTTTACGAATCTTACAAACCACTTTAAAAGATTTCTTAAAATGCATGAATATCCAAACTCTTTAATAATGGTTGCATAACATCCCGACCTCCTCAAGAGCGGTTTAGAGCAGCTAAAGAAGTCACCCCAGCGTCAAATTGTTTATTCTTACTTTTTTAAGAACGCGAGCCGAATCGCGTCATACAGCACCATCCTAGAACATACGAGATATAGTTAGGTGAAAACGGAAACTGTAACAGAGACATTTTCTTTTCTGATGCAGGCTCCAACAGCAGAAACCAGTGTCGGAAAATACTCAACTCTATATATATATATATATATATATATATATATATATATATATATATATATATATATATATATATATATATATATATATAGACCACATAGCTGAGTGTAATCATACACCCACAATGTCATGTGGAACACACAACAACCTACGTCTCCGCCTTAATGAGCATTTTACTGATTGCTTGACCGGGAATCATCCATCCCTCCCATCCATCCCTGCAATTGGAGCGCATATGTTTCATCTCTTGATGTTCCAGGCTATTCAGGGTACCGACATATGCTCTCTCGTCAAGAATAGGGAGTCTCTATCCACAGTCAACAACCCATATTTTCGCCGACCTCCCGTCGGATGGCGTATATATGCGTGTTAGAATTCTTAGGACTGCGTCCATTGAGACCACAATGCTGAGTGTAATCATACACCCAACTGCTGGGTTCCACAATCTCATGTGGAACACACAACAACCTGCGTTTCCGCCTAAATAAGGATAGGGAGTTCCTCTCCACAATCAGACAACTCACACTTTCGCCGACTTCTCGTCGGATGCCTATTATTGACGAGAGAGCATATGTCGGTACCCTGATAAGTCTAACCACCAACAGATGAAACATGTGTCCTCCAATGTGAAAGATATATATATATATATATATATATATATATATATATATATATATATATATATATATATATATATATATATATATATATATATATATATATGCCGGCTGAGAGTGCAGGACAATAAAATGATTTTCACTATTGAACCAATATTCTTCCAATAAACCAATTCAAAATTCAACCAATAAAATGACAAGTTTACGTTCATAACTCTCGGGAAGGTGTTAGAAAAAATTGGGAAATTAGGAAAAGATTATCATCGGCTTCGGTACTAGTATAGTAGGGAGTATCGTACAGCGGTGTCACACAAAAGTAGTTTTGCGAGCAAGCGGTCGAAACGCGTATAACAAACTATCAAAACCATGTTTTACAAAAGATAGTCCAGCGGGTAAAGATTTGCGTTCACAAGGTCCGGACTTAATACGCTCGACTATCGGCTGTGGAAAGTATAAGAGAAAAAGGCCTGCTCTAGATCTCAATGAAATATCCAGGCCCGAAGAGCTGATTTGTAAAAATACCAGCTTCAGTATCCTTGGAACAGCTGCTTAATGCGGTAGACGAATGGCCGAACCGTCCGAAGAACTGTGTGAAATCAAAGGCTGGACTAAACATTTTGAACAAGTGTTATGTTTTTATAACAACGTTTATAATCCGCTTTGTTTTTCTATTAAATACACACTTATGTACAAGAGACAGAACACTCACCTTTATAAATTTCCTTCAAACAAGCCCCGGCATGAGTTGTGTCAATAGTACTTTTACCACAGTTTGGTACTTTAACCCAAGAACCTTGTTTTAGGCAAGTGTCTGGGTTGCAAGAGTAACATTCCAGTGCGTTGGCTGTAACATAAAACCGAATAATATTAATAACCTTTAATTATTAGGCTAATCAATAAGCTTGTATGTTATATTTCTTCGTTCTGACATATTATACATGGTAAAGTTTGACAATGTCGACTGTATATGTACTCAGAATGTTTTATTATACAAACGCTATTTGTGTCGTTTAATAATTTGAAAACCCACTTCACTGATTTAGTGAATTCACTCGTGGTCGTCTTCGCTCAGTTACAAATTTAAAGAAGGTCGTCCAAAATCGGTTGTTGTACAAAAAACATCGATATTTGTCGATAAAGCAAGATCGTCATGTGACAAGTATACACAAGATTTTACATAAACATTTAGCCGTAAACAATATTTGTGCGCATTGGATTCCCCATAATTTGACAATGGCTCAAAAAAATGCTCGTATCGATTGGTGCAAGAAAATGCTCAAACAATACAATCGTGGTGCGTTAAAAACCATATACAACATCTACACAGATGACGAATCTTGGATCTATGCGTACGAGCCCGACAATAAAAAGCATTCGACTGTATAAGTCGTTCAAAATGAGCCAAATCCAACAAAAGTTGATAGCGCAAGAAGCAAATGGCCTGTTTTTTTTTTGAAAGAAATTTGGAGGTGGTTACAGTGCCACTAGAGAGAGAATCGTAGAACGGTCAATTCTAAATTGTGTACAACCATTTTTCTGCCAGAAGTCTTAAGGAAATAAGCAAAACAAACCAGCGAAGCAGGATCATTGTATTGTCTGAATGATTGTGGCGTGTTCAGATATTTTTTTCGTTTTTGGGGTTTTCGCTATGGTTTAATACTCAAAAAAATGTCAAAAATGTGTCTGTTCTTATGTACTGAACTCGAAGAGATTTACCACTAAACATCAAATCACTTTTTGAAACGCTTCGACGCACGATTCGTTAACCATGTTAGCATCATCACGAGATAATTTAATCTAATTCTAAAACTAAACTATGTTAACGCAATAGGTCCTTTACCTCGGTTCATGATTTTCTATCTCTCCTAGGTACCTAGGTTTCTATCTCTCTTAGGTTAACCTCACTAATCGTCAAATCTTAGTTGGTAACCTTCTGTCTTGTCGTCTCTCTGTCTTGAAGTCCTATATATATATATATATATATATATATATATATATATATATATATATATATATATATATATATATATATATATATATATATATACACATATATATATATATATATATATATATATATATATATATATATATATATATATATATATATATATATATATATATATATATATATATATATATATATATATATATATATATATATATATATATATATATATATATATATATATATATATATATATATATATATATATATATATATATATATATATATATATATATATATATATATATATATATATATATATATATATATATACATATATATACAGGGTGTTAGGTAAACATGCGGCAAAAATGCAAGGGGTTATTCCTTGTCCTATGATGATTTTTGAAAAACCCCTTTGTTTTGAAGATGCAGGGCGAACAAAATTTGCGACAACCATATTCGATATTTGTTGAAATCATTAATGTAAATAAAAGTAGGGTGTACGTCAATGAGTTTATCAAGTACAAAAATTTTTTTTTCGATCTCGATCATTTGGAACGTCTGTTTTATCTAGTAAGTGGATTTCATCGGTCGCATTTGTTTACATAGATTGAGTGACGTTTGGCTGTTTGACGTGTCCTAAATAGTTAGTGAAGTCCTCTATCATAATGTATACAAACACCGAGATGACTGACATGCACTTTATGTATGAACTTGCTGATGGCAATGCATTACAAGCTAGGCGATTGTACAGTGAACGATTTCCAGCCCGTAATGTCCCTGACAGAAAAATCTTCGAAAACATTAATCGACATCTTCGTGAAACAGGTACGTTGAAACGACCTGAAGAGCCAAGAATATCACTGACTGTAAGAACGGTACAATTGGAACAGAATGTGCTGGACATGATAGCGGAAGAGCCTGGTAGTTCTACGCGAAAAATTACAAATACTTTGAATGTGAGTCACTGGACAGTTTGGAAAATTCTTAAGGGCAATTTGTTGTATCCATACCACATTCAACGTGTTCAGGCACTACTACCTATAGATTTTCCTTCATTATTATTGACATATTGCATTATGTCAATGGATATTGTAAACTTTACTTCGCATCCCTCTATTCCTGACCCAAATTCTTTTCACCGATGAAGCCACTTTCGCAAGAAACGCAATATGGAATTTTCATAATAACCATGTGTGGGCAGATGAAAATCCGCATGAGGTATGCGAAGATAATTTTCAACATCAATTCTCGTTGAATGTTTGGGTTGAAATTGTAGGTGACTATTAATTGGACCGGTATTTCTATCACAAAGACTTACTGGCGAGGTGTATCGCAACTTTTTGGAAGCAACGCTGCCTGAGTTTCTGGAAGATGTACCATTGGCAACAAGGCATGAAATGTGGTTTATGCACCACCACATTTCAGTTTGGTTGCTCGTGATTTTTTAACAGCAACATACGGATATCGCTGGATTGGTCGAAGTGGGCCACACGCAAGGTCTGCTCGATCCCCGGACTTACACCCCCTGGATTATTTGTTCTGGGGATATCTGAAGTCATTAGTTTACGCTACTCCATTGAAGAATTTTGATGATTTGCGAAATTGGATAATTGCTGGGTGTAACTCAACTAGAAATAACCCTGGTGTGTTTGAAAGAGTTCGGCAGTCAATGACGGGAAGATTGAATGCTTGTATCAAGGCGGAGGAAGTCATTTCGAAGATTTATTGTAGATTGAGCAACTTTACATGTACTTTTTGATAATAAAATGTTGTAAATGTCGTAAATTTTGTTCACCCTGTATCTTCGAAACAAAGGGGTTTTTCAAAAATCATCATACCATCAAAACCGCCATACGCCATACGTCAAGAGCAACAATGGCCTTTGTAAGGAAACATTTGCCTGGGCGCTTTATTTCATTGTATGGGAATGTGGAGTGGCCGCCTCGATCACCGGACTTCTCAGCTTGTTACTACTTTTTATAGGGCTACTTAAAATCCAAAGCTTACATGGACAAACCGCAAACTCTTGAAGGTTTTTCCGAAACCACAACGCGTGAAATTGAAAGGATTCCTCATGCCATGCTCGAAAGGAGTATGGACGATTTTACTACCCGTCTACAAGAATGCCTCCACAAAAATTGACGCCACCCAACTGATGTGATTTTCCGCACCTGACTGTGTTATGTATATTTTAATGAAAATATTAGGGTGGTCATTAAAAATTATTTTTTTCCGACGCCCCAAAAAAACCTTTCATGATGATGAAAAAAATATGGGGGATTTTTTTTAACAAAAATAGATAATAAGACGATCTAAGTTCATTTTTTGATAAAATCGTTTTTTTTGTATGTATCTCTTAAAGTATACATATTTGAGAAAAAGATATAGAAGCTATTTTGTAGAAAATTAAATTGTCTAAGAAAAAGATCCATTTTCTTAATAAAATTCACTTTTATGCGAGATATTCTCCACACCAACTCCAACTCCATTTAGCCAAAATTTAGAACCTCCAAACGTCATTTTTTTCTAAAATATAAAAAATTTTGTAACTTAAGTAGAATTTACAATTAATATTAGTAAAATATAGATATTAGGTGAATATAGATAACATTGTAAATTTACTCTAGATCACTTGGTAATTTACTGATAGATAGAGGTATTTCTTATGAAGTCATTGAAAAATAGTTGATATTTACTGATAACGTAAACGGATTATTATCAATAATACCAAAAATATCTAGTATAGAAAATATCTAGTATTTATACGTCTTAAAATGTTGGCTATATGGAGTTAATGAATTTATTATCGAGAATATCTCGATAAATATGAATTTTATGAAGAAAATTGATTAATTTCCTACAAAATTGCTTCTATATATTTTTCTCAAATCCGTATAGTTTAAGAGATACTTACAAAAAACTACGATTTTATCAAAAAATTACCTTAGATCCTCTTGAGGCAGGTGTTATTTTTGTTAAAAAAAAATCCCCCGTATTTTTTCACCAAGAGAAAGATTTTTTTGCGGCGTCGAAAAAAATTAATTTTCAACGACCACCATAGGCAATATACCATTAAGGTATACAATTAATACATTTTGATATTCGTTTAAAAATAAGAGTGTGCCAATTTTTTCAAAAACACCATACCGGACCCTGCATTATAAAAATTTAGTCTCATTACTTTATTTCAACACAGAAAGGTTATAAAAATCCTAACCATTTAGATGCGATTACGTAGCTGAGGTGACATTTTACGAATTCATATAAAAATACGCTAGAATTTTCAGTTGAGCCATCACTATTTATAAATCTTAATTAAATTCAAAGCTTCAAGGTCCATGGAGGTCACAAATACGCCTTGGTTTTATTATTTTCATGGTAGGTTTATTTACTGGAATATAATATTTAAACTTATCGAAAAAATACCTATTGTTATTTTTCTTTTTCACTTTAACGGTGCAATTATTGATATAGTTGGAATATAAATAGATCCAAGGTTGTTGGCACCCACCATATAAATTCAGCGTTAAAATTATTTTTTAAGGATTTTCAATAGTACGGGAGATAGGGCTACATTTTAAAGTCATTTCTTACAGGCTGAAAATCATAACAATAATACAGGTCGACCTGATTTTTGTAACATTGATGATAATGCTATTTTTGCGTTTCACATAGGTAGTTAATAAAACCCCTTTTCACAGAAATGGCTTACCACGTCTAATTTTCAAGTATCTACTTGTCTTTTATATCATGGGCTAATTGAAATTATTTAAAAATAGTATGCTCCCTTGTTAACCCAATTAAAGTGCTTCTACCGCCTCTGCATATGAAGCTTGGACTAATGAAAAACTTTAGTAAAGCCATGAGCAAAGAAGATAATGGTTCCAAGTACCTAAAGGAAATATTTCTCAATTAAGTGATGCAAAACTAAAAGAATTTATTGGACCTCAAACAAGGAAGCTTCTAGGTGATTTTAATTTTTCACGAAAAATTAAATGAAAAAGAATTGGCAGCTTGGAAGTGTTTTGTAAGTGCAGTGAAAGGATTTCTGGGTAAAAAGAAAGATAAAAACTTTAAAAACCTCACAGATGAACTCTTGAAACCCTATGAAATACTAAGGTGTCGCATGTCCTTAAAAATGGATTTTTTACATTCCCATTTGGATTGTTTCCGGAAAAATTGGGTGTAGTAAACGACGAACAAGGAGAGAGGTTTTACCAGGGCATCAGGACGACGGAAGTAAGATACAAGGGACGTTGGAAACCATCTATATTGGGCGATTACTACTGGCTTTTAAAAAGAGATGACGTTACAGAATACAAGAGGAAAAAAATTATACATACATATATATATATATATATATATATATATATATATATATATATATATATATATATATATATATATATATATATATATATATATATATATATATATACCCCTTTGTGGATCAGACCTTGACGTGGTAAAGGGGTTTGAGTAGGGTAATGAAGCTTTGAGCTATACCGTCTGGAGTCTATGCTCCTGGGAGGGTCACCCCTGGCGGACAGATCAAGGCAGAGGCCTCAGACTAACATGATCTAAAATCTGCCAACCCGCATTGCACCAGCGTGGCAGATTACGATCCACACCTTCAACATGGTATTTCAATATGTTGAAATAAAGTAGTACAACCTCAAACACGGCTCTCCTTCCCCGGAGGCCAAGGGGCAACTACCTACGGCAGCGGGAAGACCTGCCCCAAGGCAGAGGGTGTTAAGAATCACCGGGTTAGATCAGGCCGCAATTGGACTTTTGACATTGCAACGTTAAATATACGGACTATGAAATAGAGGCCCGATTGCAAGAACTGTTAATCGAAATTGACAAAATACATTGGGAAATTATTGTGCTCTGTGAAACACGAAGAAAGGGTGAAGAGTTAATCAAACTGGAACTAACTGGACACGTACTCTACACTCGAGGTACGGAAAATGGCCGATGTGGCGGAATTGGATTCCTCATCAATCGAAAGCTGAAGGACAGCGTGGTAAAATTTGAAAGTACATCCGACCGACTAGCCCAATGCGTCATTCAGCTGAATAAAAAGTTTAGGCTTCAAATCATCCAAGCTTATGCACCAACTATAAGCCATAGGGATGAGGAAATTGAGAAATTTTATGAAGATGTGGCCCAGCTTTTATACAAGGAGAAATGTAGGTACAAAATCCTGATGGGTGATTTTAATGCCAGAATTGGAACAACAAGAACAGACGAAAATGCAATTGGCCCATATGGAACTGGTGATCGAGACAATAAAGGTGACAGATTGGTTGATTTTGCTGAAGGACAAGAACTATATATTATGAATTCATTCTATAAGAAAAATATCAGTAGAAAATGGACATGGAAAAGTCCATCTGGGCTCACAAGCGAAATTGACTACATCATGACCAACGATAAAACAATATTCACTAATTGTACTGTCCTTAACAATTTTAATGTTGGAAGTAACCACCAAATGGTACGAGCAAGGGTTCGGATTGACTGTCGAAAAGAGCGCGAAAGAATGGTAAGATCAAAGAAGGGCAAGGTAGATTCTGGAAAACTGCTGGAGAGAGGAAGCGATTTTGAGATTGCTTTGTCAAACCGGTTTGCTGCGTTACAAGATCCAGAGGGGATGGAAATATCAGTTCAATATGAAGAAATCGCCAACAATGTACTTCAAACAGCTGCTTCAATAGCACCAGAAGAAAAATGTCTCAAACAAACAAAAATCTCCAGTGAGACCATTGATTTAATGAAGAAACGGCGAGCAATGGGAAATGCAGATAGTCGTTTTGGCACGGTCGAGTACATTGAGCTCTGCAAAACTATAAGAAAACGTATCAGAGAGGACACGCGCCGATTCAATATGCAGCTAGTGCAAAAAACCCTGGAAGAAAACAAAGGAATTAACAAAGCTAAACAGAAGCTGAGAAACAAAAGAACGCAAATATATGCCTTAAAACGTGAGGATGGCACAATGTGCAGGGCGCGTATCCAAATGTTAGAGATTGTCTGAAAATTTTGTAGTAGTATCGACTACGAAAAAGCATTTGATTCCATCTCAAAGCATGCGATAATGGATGCACTGCTTAGCTAAGGTGTAGAGAGAGCCTATGTAAACCTATTAGAATCGATATATAATGGAGCTACCGCCACAATTCACCTTGATGATCTTGAAGTGGGAATTAATATAGAACGAGGTGTACGGAAGGGTGACGCAATATCGCCAATTCTTTTCTCGGATGGCCTTGAAGAAGTATTCCGTAAACTGAATTGGGAACAGGATGGTGTAAAGATCAATGATGCAAACTTAAACCATCTTAGATTTGCAGATGATATTGTTCTCCTTTCACAAGACCCAGAGGAGCTGCAAAGATGCATACAAGAACTGCAAAGGGCTGGCGAACCATTTGTTTCCAATCAGTTTTAGGAAGGGATTTAGAGAGAGTGGACAGCTTTATATATCTTGGACAGAGGATTTCAATGAAGGGGAATACCGCTCGGGAGGTGGAACGGCGTGTTAAATGTGGCTAGCAGGCATTTGGTAGGCTCAACATAGTGTTTAAGAGCAGACTCCCACTTTGCCTGAAAAGAAAAGTCTTCGATCAGTGCGGTTTACACGTTATGACATACGGAAGTGAAACCTGGACACTCACATCGCAATCAATTCAAAAACTTCGGGAGGCACAGAGGGGAATGGAAAGATCGGGTGGCACAGAGGGGAATGGAAAGATGTACGCTTGGGATTACAAGACCAGACAGAAAGTCCTGCGCATTGATCAGGGAACAAACAAAAGTCTGTGACATCATTGGAAGAGTAAAGCAATTGAAATGGAGATGAGCAGGCCATATAGCGAGGCGATGGGACGACAGATGGACCAAGGCAATCCTGGAGTGGATACCGCTTGATCGCAAACCTTCGCGAAAAAGACCGAAAGCACGATGGATTGATGACATCGTTAAGTATATTGGACCCGAGTGGCAGAGGAAAGCCCAGGACCGTGAAAGTTGGAAGCATGCTGAAGAGGCCTTCATCCTGCAGTGGATCGATACAGGCTGATGATGATGATGATGATGCACTTTGCAGTCATGGTCATCAGTTATCAGGTATCTTGCAGGTACCGTTGAAAGTGCTGAAATTGAGCCATCGGATAATGTTGAAGAAGATGATGCAGAGAAAACTGCCAGAGAACAAAATGTCATCATAAACATATCCGACGATAGTTGCGAGGAAAATGATGAATACGAAACATATCTACAGAAGAGTTCAATGAAGAAATGAAACTATAATTTTTGTACCTTAAAGATAAGCTTCCATGTATATTGTTAAAGTAAGGTATTCGTAAGGAACTACAAGACTTCATCGACTTGTGGTTCTGGAGAGGAAGATATGTATATTAGGGTGTTTAATTTTTAGGCGATATTTTTTTTCTGTCCTACCTGAATATCTGATACTTTATAAAAAAAATATTCCTGTTGGATTTTTTTTAAGCGAATTAGCTTCACTGTTCCAAAAATTCTATTTCGCATATAATTAACACAATTAAAAAAAAAAAGATTATGCTGCTTTTATAGGGCATTAAATTTGCTACAAAAAAGTTCCTCTGAGCAAACGCTGTCCGACCAACAGTTTTCGAGTTATAGAGCTTGAAACGTGAATGTTAATAATAATTGACATGACATTTCCTTCAAATGGCAATTTATTGATCTTACATTAACAATTAACTTACAATAAGCACTATGAAGCTATTACATTTTTAATTTTAGAAACTACTATTCATATTAAGTAAATAAATATACATTTTTATTAATAAATATTGATAATTACTAGAAATACGATTTTTTTCCATTTCTGAATTTGAGGTAGCATTAATGTTTGCTTATTAGCATTCGGAAATTGCATTGCCATTGAATTTGTAGGAAGATCATATTCAAAATTAGAAGGCATTCGTTGTAAAGAACGTGAACTGTGAGTGCGTGATTCGAATGAGATTGTACAGTTTGACAAAGATTTGCTCAATTTTACAATATAATAGTGCAATATTATAATAAAATACAAACAAAATAAAATTACATCAAAATACCTTACAACAATTCTTCAGAATCGGAATGGAATTTGTTTCTTGTAAATCAAATGGTATAATATCTCGACGTTGATTTTTCGCTCGTTATCCAAAAACATTTGTTGCTCATTTGTTAAACCAACTTTTTTATTTTGGCTTGCAATATCAAATAGTTTTTGAGACAAAAGCTTAAAATCGACACCTTTAGTTTTTTGAAAAGCTAAATCATCATACATCCACCATCCACCATACATTCACCATACAAGTTTTTCAATTTTTCAACGCTATTTTGAACTTTCATCACAGGGATTTTTGTTTTACTCCAAAACACTATTCACTTCATCAATAACAATTTTCATACTTTCAATAACAATTTTCATAGTTTTGGTTGATATAAAAATTTGCGTTCACGGCCAATTAAATACATGTTTTTACAAGAATTGTTAAATTTTGTTTGTATAAAATAGAACTATAAAAAGTTTAAAAAATAAAATATATCATAGTAATTATTTAAAAAAAATAATATATTTATTTACTAAACTTGTTGCCCGGACAGACTTCGTTCTGTCAAAAGTGATAACGTTATTTATGTCTCAACAATAAACGACGATTTTTTACAAAAAAAAGTTTTCTATTTCGTAGACTGCAATACTTTATAAACTTGATGATATTCATTCTAATGTGCTTTATGGTATACAATATTTTTCGTTTGGTTACTTGGGGACCTAAACAAATAAAGCTGACGGTTTCCCTACGCGAGAGCAGGCAACTTACAACTGTCCATGAGAGAAGCATGGGTTTTCAAGATTAACACCGCAAATATTTAAAGACTGACCCTGTGATTGATTTATGGTCATTGCGAAAGCAAGCCGCACTGGAAATTGCACTCGTTTAAATTCAAATGGTACGTCAGTTGGTATCATTGTGATGCGGGGTATCAACACTTCTTCTTCTTTAGAATTGTTGCTTCGATTACATTGTTAAGTAAATTTTTCACTGATAACCGTGTGCTGTTACAAAGACGCAATGGGTTAATATTTCGTAACATTATGACTACCGATCCTATTTTCAATTGAAGATTAAAGGGGTGGCAATCCTGGCAAATCCAATGAGTTTAAAAATTCTGGTGGATAGTTGACGACATCATCTTGATTAGTTGCCCAATCAACTGATTTGTATGTCTTTAATTCACCGGCAATTTCATTTTGAATTTTGAAGTTTATTTCATTTACATCCGTCTTTTTGGCAGCTAATATAGCACGTTCGCTCAACCAAAAATGATCTTTGTAATTTTGAGCGACGTTTGGGAACACCATTTGTATGAGCTCGATTGTTGTTTCAGTAAACTGACAAAAATCGACAGGAAATGTAATCATCAACAGGGATTTTGCCATTACCAAGGTCAATGAGTTGTTTAGAAAATATTTCTCCAGATGGATCATTTTGTAATTCAACACGCATATTCTTACTTAAATTTAGTATCTTGACGTAAATCCACAAAATGGAGGACTTGCATTGAGTTCATCCGCTGACGTTGACCTTGAAATCACTGGTAATGTTTGACGGAAATCCCTGCTAATAAAATCATCGCTCCGCCAAATCGGTTTTGATTGTTTCGCAGATCTTTCATAGTTCTGTCTAATGTCTCCAAAGACTTTTTATGTGCCATCGTACATTCATCCCACACTATCAACGTACATTGCTGCAAAACTTTTTTTAAACCCTTGAGTTTTATTGCTTTGAATATTCAATGGTAATTCTAGCGCTGAATGGGCTGTTTTGCAAATGTATTTTATAGATTTGACGGAATGGTATATTTGTTTTGTTTAGATTGACTTTGACAAGTTACGTCAACTGTTTGACAGCTAGTCTATTTTTATGTGAAAAGAAAATTGTTGTTCTAACTATTGCCCACGCATTTTTTTTTATTAAAACTTTCCGTGTGCCTTAAGGAACACACGAAAAAAAAATTAGGCGAATTGGTCGAGCCGTTCTCGAGTTTTGCGCTTAGCAACATTCATTTTTATTTATATAGATATAAATAGTACTTTCTAAAATTAAAAATTTAATAGCTTCATAGTGCTTATTGTAAGTTAATTGTAAGATATAAACAATAACTTCCAATTTAAAGGAGATTTGATGTCAATTATTATTAACATTCACTTTTCAAGCTCTATAACTCAAACATTGTTCGTCGGACAGCGTTTGCTCAAAGGAACTTTTTTATAGAAAATTTGATGCCCCTTTTCCTTTCTTTCCTTTTGACTAACTTTTTCAAAAAAAAAATATTTTTTTTAAATTATTATCGAAAAATCGTGCCGATTATTAAATGATTCGACATTTAATACCCTCTAATTCATTTTTAATAATTAATTTTTTTCCAACAGGAATATTTTTTTTATAAAGTATCAGATTTTCAGGTAGGACAGAAAAAAAATATCGCATAAAAATGAAACACCCTAATGTTTCAATTCTTCTATTTTTTTATTATGTTTCAACCTTCAGTGCGAAACACTAAACTCGAAGAGATTTACCGCTAAACACCAAATCACTTTCTGAAACTTCTCGATGCATGTTTCGCTAACCATGTTAGCATCATCAGGTCGGTGTTTAGTGGTAAATCTTATAAATTTTTTTAGTTTAGTTTGGTAAATCAACTTAACAATAAAATGTTCAGATAAAGATATTTTAACGATACTATTAGGGAATATGAATTAAAATATGATTAGATAGAATATGAATATGAAATAGATTAAATCATCTCCCGATGATGCTAACATGGTTAGCGAAACGTGCGTCGAGAAGTTTCGAAAGTGATTTGGTGTTTAGAGGTAAATCTCTTCGAGTTTACCCTAGTGTATATCTTTTATACCCCTTGTTGGTGGGTCTTTTTCTATAATGAACTACAAAATTATATACATTTTCATGCTGCTCATCTGTTATCAATCCTCTAACGTAATTTTTGACTTGATATTATTTGAAGGGTAGTATTGTCATTATAACACAATAGGTCAATAAGTCTCCGGTCTGACATATAGATGGCGTCACGTAGGAAAAATCCTTACCAGTGGTCGATAGTGCCAACCTTCAAATGCCATGTGTCAAAATTTCATGACAATCTGTTCACTAGTTTCTAAGTTGTGCTTCAAGTGAAGCTACCTTGATTATTAAAAAAAAAATATCCAGTGGTCGGATAAACATCACCCGGACTGTGCCCCAGGAAAATCAACCATAATTGATTGGTAAGCTGAATTCAAATGTGGCCGTACAAGCACCGATGATGCTGAACGCTCTGGACGTGCAAATGAGGTGGTTAACCAGATAACATCAGACAAATTTACAAAATTATTTTGCAAAAACGTAAAGCTGCAGAGATGATTTGCCTGGACAGTTGGGAATGCGTAAATTGCTATCGAAATGAGTACAGCGTTTGCTCACAGCGGACCAAAAACAACAACCTATTGATGATTCTGAGCAATGTTTGCAGCTGTACAAGCGAAATAAAAAGGATTTTTCATGCCGTATGTGACAATGGATGAAATTTAGATCCATCACTAAACTCCGGAGTCAAATCGGCAGTCTGCTGGACAGCGGCCGGTGAAAGTCGTCTAAACCGAACAAACACACATACCATCGGAAAGCCAGGTTGTGCTCTGTATTTTGGGATGCGCATAGGATATTGTTATCGATCACCTCGAGGAAAGTAAAACCATCAATACCCAATATTACATACCGTTATTGGTGCGTTTAAAGGACGACATCAGCAAAAAAGGTTCCAAATGAACAAACAAAATGCTGTTTCAGCAAGACAATGCACCGTGTCACAAATCATTGACAACAAGGGCTAAATTGCATGAATTGCACTTCGAATTGCTTCTACATCCACCGTATTCACCAGAGCTGGCCCCCAGTGACTATTTCCTGTCAATACCTTAAAAAAATGTTTGCTGGAAATAAATGTTGATCCAATAAAGAGGCAATTGCCGAAACTAAAGGATATTTCGAAGGCAAAAAGAAATTGTTCGAAAAAAAATTTTCAGAAATATTAGAAAAAGGTTGCTCTTTAAAAAAGTATTGCTCTTTAAAGAGAATATGTTGATGATTAAAATTGAAATTAGTAAATAGGTGGGTTTTATTTGTCAGACAGAGGGATTTATTGGCCGATGTGTACTTTCAAAATCATTGCCTGGTAGGTGTGACAAGGATTTTGCTTGTGATATGCACACTTTGATAAAACACGTCTCATATATCTACTGTTTCGTAAAAATTATGCAAATGTTGCTGGGTAACTTTCAATCATTGCAATTGGTAATGGTGCTATTTTTGGTAACAATTAACCTTAAATCCTTATTAACCATCCTTATAAATATAATATAAATTTTATCATAATTATTTGTTTACATTACTAATTAACAGTCACAGCAACTATATTTTGTATACAACATGTTTCATTTTAATAAGACACACATATATTCATATCGCAAAAATATTGTAATATAATTTTCGATGACTAATTCAGAACTCTAGAAGTCGATTACGCTTTCAGATCGATACGGTGACCTTAAGTGGAGCCAGATAGTCTGTCTGGGAGAATATAGGGCTCCTGTTTTTCCCGATTTTGCCAGGGTTGCATTTCAAATAATATGAAACCTTGTTATAAAAATCTGTATATACTTGGTTCTAGTGAGATATAGTACGATATCGGTTAACATTTTGATAATGGGTGGAGAAAGAGAAAATATTTAAGTATAAGAGTTGTACAATTCAATAGCCTGCCTAATTTATAAATACTTTTATTTATACAGGGTATCTCACAAAACTGTGGGGGGTATAGTTTTGTTTTTTTTTCTTATCGAACACCCTATATATCCATCTATTTTTGCATTCTGCTATTTATTCTAAACATATTTCGTAAAATATCCTATACCCAAACATAATGGTTTAACCGATAATTATCATTTTGTAAAAAATATCGCAGTTGCAGACTCTATTTTGCAGTCTCATATATCATTTATTTCTTCATGTTGGAATACCATTTTTGATAGGAATATTAGCGAAACTATGACTTAACTTTTAATGCAAACAAAATTTGTCTACGTTATACAATGCCTGGACACATTGCCTGGACACACATGACTGAGAAAAATGAAAAAAATTCAAAATCAATTTTTTAAATGGAATTCTAATATTTTTCATTTAACAATATTTCTAAGACATTTTATTCTTGTTAAGCATATCTATACCTGTCATAATTTCCGAGATTTTTTACATTTTTGTTTTTAACATTTCATTTTTAATGGAATTTATCTTTATGTTATTATTAAACTAACGAATAAATTCACGATAAGTCATAATATATTAACAATTATTACAAAGTAACAAAACTTAGTGTTATAATAAGCCAAACGTTATAAATATTTAGTTTTTAGTAAGACACTTTAAATACAAACACTTATAAAGAAGAAGTCACTACAGTTATTTAATCAAATGTTTAATATGTCTACCATTTTGTGCAATACAAACTGTAAGCTTATGTTTAAAAGAACTATTGACTGTAATGAGCATTGCCCATTAATATTCATAAACACATTTCTTATTATAATTTGCATATCCTCTATTGTGGTGGGTGGTGTTTGATAAACTTATTCTTTAACAAACCCCATCCCTAATTTCCAATTAGAAGAATTGAAATACTATGATAGTTTAATACTGTACTAATCAACGATTCATTCATTTTTCTAGTAATTCGTCCTAAAGTATTTGAAGAAGTATATTAAAACAAACAGGGGTTTTTAGAGCAATATTTCCTTGTTGTTAATTTACCAACATCCATTTAGTGCCACGGTGTATAGTTATGATAATTTACATATGTCAATACTAAAAATAACTGTTGCGATACTGTTGCAGCTAAAATTCCGGGATATAAATATTTATGGTTTGAACTAAAATATCAGTGTGTGATTATTAATGTTCTTTGGATAATGAAATCAGGATGTTTTTCTACTGAATCTAAACTTGCAATATATAGCTATTAACATTCTTCAGACAAAAATAAGTTATGGCATATTTCAAATAAATAAACAAAGAATAATATCTAAAAATTTCCACTATATTTAAAATTGTATGTATGACAAATGTATCGACACACAGTGTTTTTTTCAAATACAAACTATACTAAACTAACAGTGAGAAAAGTCTTTTCTCACTCTTTTTTCTCACACAAAGTCATTTTTCACACTGTTTTGTATAGTTTGTATTTGAAAAAAAGACACTGTGTGTCGAAACAATTGTCATACATACAATTTTAAATATATTGGAAATATTTAAATATTAATCTTTATTTATTTTAAATAAATTTCCATTAGTATCGGCTACCTCAGTTAAATTTGGTATATTTCGCATTGTTCTATACAGGGTTCGTCACACGAAGTGTTAGCATTAAAAATGCTGTAGTTTTGTCAATTATGAATATTTTTGTTTAATATTTTTAGACAAAGTCGAAAATACATTAAATTTCATGAAAACCATCTTACTGTTCAATATAGCTATTTTTGGAGCATATGATGGCATCAAGTCTACCTATGAGTTCATGGCACTTTGCACGAATGTGAGTCTGTGAAATTCGTTGCCATTCCCAACGAAGTGCTGACTTCAACATGTGCAAACTCTAATTTTTTTTTATTAACACCTTAGCCTTCAAAATGGACCATATGAAGAAGACCATTGGATTCAAGTCTGCTGAGTATAAAGCCATTGTTGCGAAGAAATGAACTGTGGAGCTGTGTGGAACTGTGTGAACGTGATTTTCTAAATATTGTTATGCCAATTGTAGAGTCATGTGGAAATGTCCAACGGTTGGAACCAAATTGTTTGTGTGTCAAAGGGATCAATGCATCGCCTAACACCTGTTATTGTTACACTTGCCGGTTCACCTTAACGCCCTGATCGGTGAAAACTGTGAAAGAGCAGCATTACAGAAGCAGGCGCTTGTTTACGCATAGCAACTTGGTTGTCCAAATTGTCGCTGAACTTGCCTTTCAACCACACATGATCGTTCTATTTGTTTATGCATTGCTGAACAGTGAACATTTTTTCATCAGAAAACACCAAATTATCGAGGTCGTCATTTGCGTGCATGTTTTTCAATACCCTTGATCGTTGAAGGCCATTTGTGCTGGTGTTACTTTTTCTTCTTGCATCTTGTACTTTTTGTATATATTAAGGCTGCAATTTACGTTTATATTTCAGTACGCGTACGCTTGAGTTGGACATGTTCAGCTGTTTAGCCAATTTTGCTGCACTCTGATGTGGATTTCTTTTAATTCGTGCCCTTGCCTTTCGAACCATTTCTGATGTTGCGGATTTTTTATAACCACCTCCTTAGCGTTTTGCGATGCTACCAGTATCATTGTAATGTTTCATGGTTCGATACACAAACATTTTATTAACACGTAAATGCTGGAACCACGATTGCAGGTTTTCCTGCCAAATACAAAGCAATCATTACGTTTGAATTTCATTACGAATATTTCTTTTCAGTTATGAGGTATGCTTGCTATGAACGATATGCTTTGGTACACTTGCAAACAATATTATAAACTAAAGTCTGTCGACTTTTGAGAGCGCTGTGATCAGCTGTTCGGCAGCTACAGCAGCGTTTTGGTAACACTTCGAGTGACGGACCTCGTATTTGTATCGCTACTAGATTGGCGAGATATGCTTTTGTAACAAACTCCCAAAATGAGCGGACATACGTTATGCTTCGACATGCAATACTAAAACCTTCGGTGTACACTTCAAAATTATCTGTATGGTGCGAATATGAATATAAATACTACTACGATCATCATCCAGATTTATGTTTTATCAAATGTTAATGTTTTTCATTAAAATTTAATGAAATTTTTTAAAATCCATCCATGTTAAAAAATCACCGACAAAATTTGCTACATTTTAAACCTAGAAAAGACGCTATCATTTCTAAGACAGACGTATATACAGGGTGTTTGGTGCATCGTTTGCCAAATTAAAATGACCGATGGGAGCGGTCTTTTGCTATCTTCTCAGTTTCCATAAAGCATTATTGGGAACACAGGTTTTTTTTTTATGGTGATTATTTAATTATTTATTTGAAAAATTCCAAAAATCAGCATTGAAACTTCAATTTAAAAAGAAAGTTATTGGTATATCCTCCAAATTATTGTAAGAACTCCAATTTTTTTTAAACCGTATGTAAGAAAGAGATAGCGACCAGATTTCACTGCGCAAGAGTGAGATAGCATTTTATACCACCTTAGCGTATGTTATTTACGTAAATAAGTATTATCGAATACTAAATGTCGCTTGCATGTAATTTTGATTTTCATAGAACCCTGCGATATTACACATTGAGATAAAAAAGTAATTTGGAGGATACACCAATAACTTTTTTTTAATTCAAAGTTCAATGGTGACTTTTGGACTTTAATTTTTTTTTTAATTATTCTTTTTTTAATTAAACAATTAACATAAAGAAACCTGTGGGCGCAATAATGTTTTATGGAGGCTGAGGCCTCCTAAGACTTGTGAGGATTTTTCACATTACAACGAAGAATATTTTCTTCAGTAACAACATTTTTGCGTAATTTGCGAATCCTTCCTTAAGTACACACTACCGTTGTTTTTTGTTTAAAGTTATTTCCTAAAAGCTCCGGATTTGGAAGAGACTTATCGGGACGTCTTGCGTGGAGTTCAACGCACGCATCGGGTAGACTTAAACCACCAATATGAAGAAAAGTTAATTCAACTTTTTCGTTGTGATTTAATAACTGATTCATCTAAGCAGCATAATTAAAACGTTATTTTTATACACATTCCAATACAACAGCTTTCAAATAACACAATGACAGCACAATAATGACGACTCCTTTCAAACAACACAATTTTTGTTTAATTTCCAAGGCCTACTATTGCTGTGTTAGCTTCTTTTTAGATTATTCCTACTGCATATAATTGTTCTAAAACGGTTACTCCAATAAAGAAATGTGACATAACATTTTTAATTTCAAACTTTAAGATTTGCCAAATTATGTTAAAAAAATACGATGTTGCAATTTAAAAAATATTGTTGTAGTAGCTACTGAAGAAATCTGTCAATACCGGAAAACTAAAGAACATGCAGCTCTTTGATGGATGAAAAACTTCACTTCATACCCTTCTAAAAGAAAATGGTTTCAAATGGAGTAAGGATAATCCACGTAGTGGCCTGATGGAACTTCCAGATATTGCCTTTAAACTAATTTAATTATTGAAAAATAAATAAAATTAAAGACGTAATTTATCAAAAAGATGAATCTCTCATTTTGTTTTGGAGATGATTAAATCAATCTCCTTAATGCTAACATGGTTAGCGAAACCTACCTCGAGAAGTTTGCAAAAAAAGATTTGGTGTTTAGTGGTAAATCTGTTTGAGTTTACAACCAAACTTGATGGAAAAAGGTGATTGCTATATACGTAATACTTAGTAGCCATTAAAGTCATGTTGTCATGAATAGTTGTTTTAGGACGTGTCAACAATAACATGTTATTGCAGATATATTGTTCTTCATGTTGGGAATAACAATGGATTTATTCCAGGGACCGAATTAGTCTTCTCTTCTAAAACAATAGGCGATTATCATGGAGAAATGAACCAGAATAACTTTCTGTTTTGGTTTGAAAATCAGCTGTTACAAATCTTGAAGCAATCATCAGTTGTTGTCATAGATAATGCACTATCCCAGTACATTGATGGATAAACCTCCAACTAGTACATGGACAAAACCAAAAATTGCAGAATGGCTGACGAAGCATAATCTTCCTTTTGAAAACACAATGTTGAATAGTGAACTGCTGCAAATCATTATACGTATTAAAAAGAATATGTGGCAGATCAAATGGCTGAAAAGCATGGCCACAAATACGTCTTCCCCGTATATATATATATATATATATATATATATATATATATATATATATATATATATATATATATATATATATTACATCTAATATTTTCACGGATGGTAGATAATGTTTCTAAATCATTCCGGGTGTCGATCCGTTGATTCTGTGAAGAGTCACGACGTTTCGCCAAAATCTCATTTGGCCTTTTCAAGTGTTGTCCGCTTCGACTGAAGACCGTTGGACTCTTCAGTCGAATAGAGGCTGTTTCAGACAGAAGGTTAACGTTTGGGAGGTTGGCCAGAGGGAAAAATGTAGGAAGACTGGAACAACTTGGTCTGACCAAAGGAAAAAAGCTCATAGCGAAAGAATGAAATCAGTATGGGCGCAAAGAAAGTCTAATATCAACAAACGCCTCTAACTGTATTTCGCGTGGTCCATCAGAGCCCATACGTGAATAATGATTTTGAAGCTATTTTCAAGAGAATCTAGTTGATTTACTCCTAGGTCTCAATCTGCCTACTCCCGAGAGTTCACAACCAGAAAAAAAACATTTATGGTTGTGAACTCTGGGGAGTAGGCAGATTGAGGCCACGGAGTAAATCAACCAGATTCTCTTGAAAAGGGCTGGTTCAAAGCGAATATATATATATATATATATATATATATATATATATATATATATATATATATATATATATATATATATATATATATATATATATATATATATATATATGTATAGTATATATATACATATATGCTAGACTATTAGTCCGAGAGTACATCCGATCATTTGTGTCCCGTTGCCAAGTGTGACCTTGGCGAAACGTCTGCACGTTCCCAACAAACGATCGGATGTACTCCCGGACTAATAGTCTAGCGTATTCTTCCATCCGCGAAATACTACAAACTAACATATATATATATATATATATATATATATATATATATATATATATATATATATATATATATATATATATATATATATATATATATCATCATCATCATCATCATCATCATCAGCCCGTATCGATCCACTGCAGGATGAAGGCCTCTTCAGCATGCTTCCAACCTTCACGGTCCTGGGCTTTCCGCTGCCACTCGGGTCCAATATACTTAACGATGTCATCAATCCATCGTGCTTTCGGTCTTCTTCGCGGACGTTTGCGATCAAGCGGTATCTACTCCAGGATTGCCTTGGTCCATCTGTCGTCCCATCGCCTCGCTATATGGCCTGCCCATCTCCATTTCAACTGTTTTACTCTTCCAATGATGTCACAGACTTTTGTTTGTTCTCTGATCCATGCGCAGGACTTTCTGTCTCGTCTTGTAATGCCAAGCATACATCTTTCCATTCCCCTCTGTGCCACCCGAAGTTTTTGAATTGATTGCGATGTGAGTGTCTAGGTTTCACTTCCGTATGTCATAACGGGTAGAACGCACTGATCGAATACTTTTCTTTTCAGGCAAAGTGGGAGTCTGCTCTTAAACACTATGTTGAGCCTACCAAATGCCTGCTAGCCACATTTAACACGCCGTTCCACCTCCCGGGCGGTATTCCCCTCCATGGAAATCCTCTGCCCAAGATATATAAAGCTGTCCACAATCTCTAAATCCCTTCTTAAAACTGAAATTCTTCTGTCCTGAGCGAAGTTATTGAACATAACCTGACTCTTTTTCAGGTTTATTTTCAAGCCAAATGGTTCGCCAGCCCTTTGCAGTTCTTGTATGCGTCTTTGCAGCTCCTCTGGGTCTTGTGAAATGAGAATAATATCATCTGCAAATCTAAGATGGTTTAAGTTTGCACCATTGATCTTTACACCATCCTGTTCCCAATCCAGTTTACGGAATACTTCTTCAAGGCCAGCCGAGAAAAGAATAGGCGAATAGGTCACCCTGACGTACACCTCGTTCTATATTAATTCCCACTTCAGGATCATCAAGGTGAATTGTGGCTGTAGCTCCATCATATATCGATTCTAATAGGTTTACATAGGCTCTCTCTACACCTTGGCTAAGCAGTGCATCCATTATCGCATGCTTTGAGATGGAATCAAATGCTTTTTCGTAGTCGATAAAAGCCAAGCACAGTGGCATGGTGTATTCGTTGTGCCTTTCTATGACCTGCTGTACAACCTGGATGTGATCCATTGTACTGAATCCACTTCTGAATCCTGCTTGTTCTCTTGGTTGTGCGTCATTCAGTTTTTTTAATATTCTTTTAGAAATTATCTTAGTGAAAACTTTGTACATCACTGATAGGAGGCTTATTGGACGGTAGTTCTTTAAATCTTCCTGTGCTCCTTTTTTATGTAAAAGGATCACTTCTGCATTTTTCCATAAGTCAGGTACTTTTTGTTTTTTGAGGCATTTTGAGTATAATTTTGCCAGTGTTTTATGTAACGTCCGACCACCAGCTTTCAGCATTTCGACAGTTACACTATCCTTTCCTGGAGCCTTGCCGCTCTTCATCAACTCTATAGCACTTGTCACTTCCTCCACTAGGATATCTGGCATTATATGTTGTTCTTCCGTGGGTATTGCTGTCCCTGACTGGCTCTGATTTTTATATAACTGGGAATAAAACCTTCTGACAATCTCTAACATTTGGGTACGCGTCCAGCACACTGTGCCATCCTCACGCTTTCAAGCATATATTTGCGTTCTTTTTTTCTCAGCTTCTGTTTAGCTTTGTTAATTCGGATTTTTTGCACTAGCTGCATATTGAATCGGCGCGTGTCCTCTCTGATACGTTTTCTTATAGTTTTGCAGAGCTCAGTGTATTCGACCCTGCCAAAAAGACTACCTATATATATATATATATATATATATATATATATATATATATATATATATATATATATATATATATATATATATATATATATATATATATATATATATATATATATATATATATATATATATATATATATATATATATATATATATATATATATATATATATATGTATGTATGTAATCTTTCACCCTTTCTCCACGTGGTGCCACCGAACGCCTTCGCCTAACAGTCCACCATGCGATGTCACCAGGCCATGCGATATATATGTATGTATATAATATAATATAATATATATATATATATATATATATATATATATATATATATATATATATATATATATATATATATATATATATGTATGTATGTATGTAATCTTTCACCCTTTCTCCACGTGGTGCCACCGAACGCCTTCGCCTAACAGTCCACCATGCGATGTCACGTGTCTCTTGGGACCGGTTTCTAGCCTTGTAGCCGTCATCAGCCAAACTCCAGACGAACGCAAGGAAAGCAGTTGGGAGAGGATCGGGGCCAGGCCAGGTCAAATGGCCATTTTAATGACGGGTCGTGACCGCACACAACTCACGCCATCATACGGCGAATGCTCGTAGCAGTCAGGACCGCTCGTAATATTCTGCCTGGAACCTCGGGTATAGTACCAGGTATGCCCACGAGGTAGCGTAACGGAAGTGTGGAGGGAAATATTACAGAAATCTTTCACCCTTTCTCCGCGTGGTGCCATCGAACGCCTTCGCCCGACTGTCCACCATGTGACGTCACCATTGTGAAAAACCATTCTATTTAGAGATGAAATAAAAGTGAATATTTATTGGGTTCTAGTGGCAAATTGTATGTGAAAAGACATAATATTAATGAAGAATTCAATACTCGTAATACTTTAGGTACAGTGAAGCATGTTAGTGGTAATATCAAATATTGTTAAACTATTTGACTAAATTTTTTGTCAAAATTTCGCGAATCACATCTTTGGTCATATTTAATTCCTCCACTATGCATCTCACAGTCGAATTGGCATTGTAGGCGATCATTTCACGCACTTTATCCACCAACTCATCGCGATTTTTTTTTTGGCCGGCCTGACTTTGCTTCATCTTCTAAAGCATCACGACCATTCAGGAATCGCTTATAGCACTCGAACGCAAGTGTACGGGATAAACAATCATCACCATCTACTTTTTTCATCAATTCAAATGTGTCTGTACAAGTTTTACCAAGCTTGAAACAAAATTTAATAGCTTATTGTTCCATCGTGTTTCTGCGACAAGGTGATAAAAGATACTGTTACTTTAAGGGCCGATTCTACAATGCAATTATAAACCAAGTATAAACGGCGAACAGTTATACTCAGAATAAGTTATACCAGGTATTATTCTCACTATACAAATAACGCCCTAGTAGTTCTAATATGCCAAAATAGTAGGTGGAATTGCGCCATCGTTGACAGTTGATGGCGTGGGAAATTATAGCATTTTCTAGGCCTAACCTAACGTGAATGGTTTGGAAATTATAAAAATATTAATTGATTGATTTGTCCATTACTTTGTGATGACAAAAGTGTAAAATTAGGTACATAGGATAAACAGCTTTAACACCTTAGTTTTAAAGTAGTGTTTGAGAATATAACATCGTTTTACGAAACTATACTTACACAATTTAAAAATAAAAGTGATAGATAAAGTATAAAATTGTTTTATTTTATTTATAAAAATATTGTGTAATCTTATTAAAATGGAGAAAAAGCGGTGCAATAATTTCACGATTGACGAAATTGTTCTGTTAGTCGATTTGGTTGAGGCAAGTAAAGAAATTGTCGGTACGTATAAAGTTGTTTTACGTAGTAATAGTGCCGGTGATCCCTGCATTATTCTATTGCAAAGTGGAAGAAAACAGACACCCTTTCTAATAATACCAAAGATATAGAATGGAGACTCATTAAAGTAAGGTTCAATAGTTTGTGGTACAAGAAGAACTGCCAAAATGTTGCCTAGCAAATTCATTGCCTAGCAGGATTCATTAAAAAAATCAATAAAGAAGGAATGTGCGGAACAGAAACAATATATGTACAAAACAGGTGGGGGCCAACGAGAGAAATAAAGTTAGATAGTGTTGGAAACAGAGTGCTGCCTTTGGTTGGTGTCGGGGCAACGGCATTGTATTATTCAGATGTTGGTATGGGTTATTTTATGTTTTGATTCCCTCAGTTATATTGTCTTGTGTATATATTTTATGGTAAATACAGATTTGCCAGTTGCAAAAGACACTTCAAGTCCCATCACTAAGACTTTTGTAGAAGAAAATATAAGGCAGTTGGAGGTACTACAGATGAATCTTCTAGTGCCAATATAGAATTTGTATATATACTCAAATGAAAAAGATTTGTAATAAAATAAAAGTAATTAATAATTATAGGCAAATTGTAACTGGAGTTCATGGAATCCACATCAGACAGCCTAAAAGCAAAGTGTTAAAATCTCAAATTATATATGTAAACATTACTCAAGAAATAAGCAACACCTACATAGCTCAAAGCGACTCAGTTTCTTCCAAGTTGCAACAAGGATGCAGGGGGAAAGTGTATGATGAGTTGGCCAGAAAGACGATTGAGTTCATTGATTTTCAAATGGCACTTCTGGAGGAATCAGAAAGGAAAGAAAAATGCATGGAAAAAAAAACATCAGTTGGAAATGAAAATATTGATTGCTCAACTCAAAAGAGACGAAAGTAACAGCCATCTTAATTAATTTTATTTGCCAGTCACAGTGTATGGCCAATCACACAGGCATTCTATGTTTATAATTATGATTTATTTATAGATGTTAATATTACATAATTAGCTAGCATTATAGATAAGGAATAAATAGTTAGCATTAAGGGCTTTTATTTATTTTAGAAATTAATGTATTATCATCTGTATATCAAAATGTACTTCTGTTTTAATTTATTTTGTCGTTTATCAACAACATAATTAGGTATATAAATTTATTTCATCAATTTTCCAAGTTACCGTTCTTATAGATAAATGTTAATTTGTTTTAAGTGAACAAATAACTAAACAGACATAAGGAAACAAAATTACATACAAAAATACAAAGTAAAACAAACAATACAATGTTTTCAGTACACAAAATAATTAAACCGTATTAAATTATATCAGATTATTCCGTTGTTTTCACGGACATCATGATTTTGAACAATAGGAGGCTCAATTTGCAACTCATGTAAGTCTTGTTCGACTGGTGGCTCTCCTTGATGTTCATCTATTGCAAGATTGTGCAGAATAGCAGTTACAACTATTATTGCCTGAGAATGTTCCATTAGCACACGCATACCATTAGACGGAATATGAAACCTGCGTTTCCAAACTCCATAACATCTTTCTACACAGTTTCTTGTTTGGATATGGGATTCATTAAAAAGGATTTCCGCTGGAGTATTTGGGTGTTGTAAAGGTACTATTAAGACATTGGTAGTCAAAAACAATTTTGTTGCAGGTTTTATCGCACTATTACGATCTGTTAAAGATTTAATTTCATCTTTAATAAAACTCACCAACATTGCACAAGTTCGTTTTTGTAAGCGAAAACGTTTAAAAAACTCCACGAAATAATCAGGCCTAAAAAATGCAATTTACATTAAAAATCGTATAACTATATAATATATTTGTTTTTTCATACCGATGTTTAAGTACTTTCGGCCGTCGAATTGAAACTACGTCTAGAAAATCACTTTCCTCAGAATCAAAATGTTTAAATTTATGGGATCCAAATCAATTAATTATCTCAATGTTATAATTAAAAATGCAGAAAACTGTCGAATATAAAGAAAGGACAGGTTATGCTTATTAATACTGACAACTGAAGCGGGCCAGTAGAAAGCAAGAATAACTATATTCGGAGTATATCCGCCCAAATTCAAGAGGATAACTTATATCTGTCGATTTCTACCGAGAATAGCTTTGTTCGGCGATCGTAGAAGGGGCGTTTCAGACTTTATTACAAGTATAGCTTATACCAGGTATATACTTGCATTGTAGAATCGGCCCTAAACGCTACAAGTTGAAAATTCTTTGATCGATCGTAATGATGGTGGTCTCGTATTATGGAGGCGACATACAGTTTTCAGATTATATATTGTTTCAACAGATGACGCTAGTAGGTTTGTTTAAATTTAAACATTTTCGTTATTTTTCCAACATACTGTGTGTATTAAATAATAAAATACCCCTCAATATAAACTAAGCTGCTCTTGTATTGATATAATAATACAACTATTTGTTTTTCACTCGAGCTGGCGTCGCTCACTTGTAGTGTAATGTTTAATTAAAAATTTCTTGGTATATCCTTCTAAATAAACTCGATAAGCGAATGTTTCATTGGATGACTCATAATGCATTGTGTGTAAATGCCTATCGACTATTTCACATACCAGGTGTGGCGATTAATAATGTTTATGGCGCTGGAAACAAGGGTCAGTTCACAGTCTAATATCGTATGTCCTTTTGTTGCTACGATGGTACCTTTCAAAATGCCATTGATGCATAAACGATTTGGAGATAGCGTCATATTTTTTTCCGTGCGGTAAACATGCTAACGAGTTTCGAGCTAAATAAACAGCAACTGCAGCACGTACTTCTGTTCATTTTTAATCAAAAGAAAAACGTGAGTGAAAGCCGTCATATACTTGTGGAAACTTACTTTGGTTTAGAGGATTCAAAACTAGTGATTTCAACTTGAAAGACAAAAAACGCCCAGAAATCAGTTCATTCTTCTGTTCCAGACTTCTGTTCATTTTTAATCAAAAGAAAAAAGCGAGTGAAAGCCGTCATATACTAGTGGAAACTTACGTTGGTTTAGACGATTCAAAATTAGTGATTTCAACTTGAAAGACAAAAAACTCCCAGAAATCAGTTCATTCTTCTGTTCCAGACTTCGGTTCATTTTTAATCAAAAGAAAAACGTGAGCAAAAGCCGTCATATACTAGTAGAAACTTACGTTGGTTTAGAGGATTCAAAACTAGTGATTTCAACTTCAAAGACAAAAAACGCCCATAAATCAGTTCATTCTTCTGTTCCAGACTTCGGTTCATTTTTAATCAAAAGAAAAACGCGAGTGAAAGCCGTCATATACTAGTGGAAACTTACGTTGGTTTAGAGGATTCAAAACTAGTGATTTCAACTTGAAAGACAAAAACGCCCAGGTCAAATGAAAACAATTGAAGATGCTGAATTACAAGCATTGTTGCAAGAAGACGATATGCAAACTCAACAACAAATGGCAGACGGGTTGGTCGCCGAACCATTTGTGAATGTCTGCATGCCATGGGAAAGATCCAGAAGGCAAATGAGTACCATTCCAGCTGAACAACAGACGGATGGAAAAACGAATAACAGATGGCAGCAAGGCAATAGAAATAGTGAGTAAGATATGTGGAAATGGAAGGGCGTGGAGAAAGAGAGAGAGAAAAGCAAATCTTTGAAAGAAAAATACCATCATAAAGTTGTATATTGCTGAAGCAACGGCTATAGAATAGCAATCCTCCTCGTCAACCGCGGTTTTGATTATCCGCGGTTTTGTCTTGCAAGATTAAATCTTCAATCGAATTATGCAGCAGCCCGGTAAGTTTTCGTCGCAATCTCGTGCGAACTCATACTCTCTTTTCCTTTCCAGGAATTGACTTTTTCGCATGACGCAGTATCTTGTCATTTTCGTTAAAAAGAAAAGAAATGTAGTAACTCTTGATACAACAATTCAATTGTTAGGCTGTCTTGCTGCAGGTGAAACGCATGCAAGTGCCGCGATCTGGTGTAGTACTAGCACCAGCAATAAAGTTAGGTGTTTCTCGCGACCTCTTAACGATGCAAAAGATAGAAAGAGCACTCAGAATTTGGATCGAAAGTCATACAAAAGGAAGAGTGCCTCTTAGCAGCCGAATTATTCAAGAAAAAGCTAGGCGTCTTTTCCAAGTCAGCAAAAGTTGCTTTAAAAAAATGTACAAGAGCTTTTTGCTACACAGCGTAAAAATTACTGGGGAGTCGGTTTCTGCAGATCACGAGGCGGCTAGGTATCCGACTAAATTAAAACAATTGATTGAAAGCGATGGTTATCAACCAGATCAGGTATTTAACGCCGATGAGACAGGTTTATTTTGGAAGAGGATGCTTGCTCGAACATTTGTGTCTCAAACCGAAAGATCCGCATCAGGATTTAAAGCTGTAAAGGACATGGTTAATTAATAATGGTTAATTTTCTCTATTGCTCCACTGCTTCAGGTAACCACATGATAAAGCCGCTGCTCGTATATAAATCTCTTAACCCACGTGCTCTAAAAAAATAAATAAAAATGATCTTGATCTGCCGGTCTTTTGGAGAGCAAATCAAAAAAGTTGGCTGACTGCTACATTATTTACATACTGGTTTCTGATCTGCTTTGTACCCAGTGTTAGATAATATTTGGCATCAAAATCGTTGCTATTCAAAGCTTTACTTCTTATTGATAATGCTCCCGGTCATTATGAATTCCTAAAGTTTGCTGATCCAAACATAAAAGTTTGCTTTCTACCGACTAAAACTACATCACTGATACAACCATTTGATCAGGGAACAATAGCAAAGTTTAAAAGTCTTTGTTATTTAGAGCTAATTGTCCGTTTTCCTTTTGGAATGTTGTTTTAGTTTGTTAATTTAGTTTTAATTGTTTTGTAAAAGTTTCGGGTGTTACTTTTTTGGAAATCTTTTTCTATTTCATTAAGTTGATTGTTTTCATATTTTCTTTTAGTTTGTCTAATTAGCTTCGATGTTTCTTTTCTCACTTCTAAAAAGATGTTATAATTTATTGCTATTTTTTGACTGATTTATTGCTGGTTTTTGACTGTTTTGACTGTTTGACCAATCTTTGAATGCTTTATTTCGGCTTAATCCTGCTTGTTCGCAAACTTTATCCCCCTACATATTAATAATATAGACTTCATACATACATATATGTAGTGTTATAGTTATTAAAAAAATATTACATACATATGTACATATTTAACATTTTTCTGTTTTCAAGTGTAAATCCAGAAAATCCCTGGCCAACCCCCCTTTTTGCCAACCACGGCCGTCTATCCGGAATGGAACGCCCGAGGTTGAAGAGAGATTACCATAAATATTTTGATTACCATATAACTAGCATTCGAAATATCACAATCTTTACCCATATCAATTAAATTACATCCTGCTCATGCTGGAAAAAGAATTATGACGAATACTAGCACACACAAAATTAGTCAGACGTTTTAAATATATATATATATATATATATATATATATATATATATATATATATATATATATATATATATATATATATATACTTTTACTTCGTACTCATATATGAATATACAAAGTTCTCCGAGTATTCGATATTATGTCAAACATAGAGTGCATGTATTATGAGCAGTTTGATCTTGATTAAACTACTAGTGTGAAACTCTCACAACAATAAGACAAGCCTCCAGATCCATCCAGCCTCGAGATCCATTCAGATCAGACTTGTTCTATCCAGATTGTTTAAAAATTACTCGACTCATTTTAAAACAGTCCATGATATATTATATAGGGTGGCACAAAAATAACGCATATTTTTTAAATGGATAACAGTTAGAAAGGGAAGGGATAATGGAGACCACCCAAAAAGATAAAAGTAAAGAACGTGGATGGATAAATGTTTTGCCAACACGTGATTTAACATTTCGATGATGTATCTTGTCCTCCATATTCACAAGATTTGTCTACCTACGATTTCCACCTTTGGGAATACCTCAGTATACGTATATGATTGAAATTATCGAACAGTAAACGAGCTGAATTCGCTAAGAAAAAAGGACGTCATGTACGACACTGGTTCGATAGGGCAATACCGTTTTCTTTCAGCCAGATCAACATCTGATGCTTAGGCCGTAGTAATTCTTTTCGTGAACAGGATTTTTTTTAGTGCATTCTGAAAATGAGCGACACAATTTAGAGCAAAGGTGCGCTATCAAGTTTTATTTTAAACTTGAATACAGTGGGTCGATCGATTTTATAAAGCTTCAACAGAATTATTCTATTCGGAAACGATATTCCCGAGCCAGAAATGGCATACTCCAACCTGACCATGGTTTAAAAAAGCCAAAATGAGCAAATCATCGATCAAAAGCATACGATTTGCTTTTCTTATAACCAGTGGTTCGTCCATAAGGAATTTATCCTTAAAGGTCAAAGAGTAAATCAGCATTTTTACCAAGAAGTTTAAAAAACGTCATTCGTATGAGACCGAACATCAAAAACACCTGGATGCTGTATATCAGTACAATATACCTTGCAACACAACGATTTCAATTAACTAGTTTTTGGCAAGTAAATATATGAGTATGAGTTCACCCCCTTCTTATTTACCGGACTTGAGTCCTTGTGACTGTTTCTTTTATCAAGATCTTTTAATGTAAAACTAACACAAACGAGTATTGCGTATCTTTATGCACATATATGTAAATGCTTTGGAATTCTGGTAGTTGGTGTCAACAACTTAGAAGTATAATAGTAAATTTGAGCAGTTTTAGTTTGCTTAATCAATAATAAGTGCCGAATAAGTGTACTGGAATACTCTTTTTGTGTGTTCTGGTGTAAATACATATTATTTACTATATTGACCAGGTATATAACAACTGCAGAGATGCAGACGCCCCAAAAATATAGAAAATAAGCCTTAAACCTAAAATAATTAAATGTTGTCAATATGTCAATAAAGTAAATGTTTAAATTATTTATTATAATATATATTACTAAACCTAGTAAGTTTATATATCTTATTTTCAATTTTGGTTTGTTAATTGCATTTTTTAACTCATCTGCTGCTATGCAGAACCTCCATATTTCAAACTCATGATTCGCTACTGATATCGACAATAAGATCTGATATATAATATCAGGTTAGTTGTGCGTCTTGTGGTTGTTCCCCGACGCAAAAAAAATCCGAAGTAACATTACATAGGTAAATGCTTTTAATATTAAAGTTGTCAATTATTTAGAAATAAAAACGTATTTTGTCGGAATGAAATTTTAAGGTTATGAATTCAACAAATCGCCTGGTATGCATAGGCGTAGTCAAATTAATATTAGGTAAAATAATATAATTATTCACGATAGTGATCTTAATCTTTTTTTAGAATTTCAGTTTTTAACGTATGTTCTAAACTGTTTAGTTTTCTGAGATACTGGGCCTTAAAAATTCAGATTATTTTTTGTTTTCGTTTGATACATATAAAACATGTTATTACTTTACTCATATAAATAACCTATAAAATATAACTAATAATAAGACAGTGGACGTTTTTACAATCCTGTTTTTTTCCAGAAATTATTGTACTTGTAATTGTTAATGTTACTTCCATTTTGATTTGGATTTCATTGTTAAACTAGTGTTTTTTCAAAGATTCCCAAAGATCCAAATAGAAGAACACATGGGATTAATTTCATTAAAAAGCCAGACTTTATTGCAACTCGCAGTGGTTTTTTATGTTCCCATCATTTAGCTGAAGATTGTTTTGATCGAACATCTAAGGTAAAAGTGAGACTACTGCCAAATGCTGTTCCAACAATTGAAGTGGACCGTTTAAAATATGTAATTTTTTGTGTATTATCATTTTGTTAAACATCTTTCATAGCATTTACTCTTGAAAGCTAGGTTTTTTGGTTATCTTCCATTTTAGTTTATTTACTGATTATTTACAAGAATTAATTATATTTGTAAAAACGCGATAGTAGATGAAAAAATTCATAATATATATATATATATATATATATATATATATATATATATATATATATATATATATACATATATATATATATATATATATATATATATATATATATATATATATATATATATATATATATATATATAAGTTAATTTTGTTTAAAGGACAATAAATACTGAACAACTAAATACAGAAAGTATACATATATATACTTTCTAATTTTATTTTTTTAATAATAAATAATTTAGGGTATATTACGGGTTTTTATTTCATTTACGAATATGTATACCTAATTTAAATATGAACATCAACTCGGTGCAAGATGCAACTGATTACCTAACTAATTTTTGGAAATGATATAATTTTATAACAGGAGATTCCAATTTCTTCCAACAACTTTTTGTCGTAATGGTCACATAAAGTACGCATTACTGTTTGAAAAAATAGTTTTTTTTTTATTTAAATTTTTACATTTTCACAGGACAGAAATCAACTATTTTAATAAAAACTGTTTTAATTTAAATTTAAAATTGATAATTAAATTGTAGTTGACATTCTCTGCCGTATCTAGTAAGCCTTCCATTAAAGGGAGGGGGGAGTTTCGGTTCTCGATTTGTTTTAAATTTGTCAGATGAATTGACAACATTTCAAAATTATTGTGTTGAAATTTCAATCAAAAATCAAATCAAAGTCGATCAGAAAACAACTACGGAGATAGAGCGTTTTTAGTCTCCGTCCCTCGACTGTTTTGCTCTTTCTGTCTAATTCCCAGGTCTTTTTTCTGTCGAAAGGTTCATATATATATATATATATATATATATATATATATATATATATATATATATATATATATATATATATATATATATATATATATACTATGTATACCTACTTATATACTTGTAAATGTGCATCAATAAATCCAGTAAATAATGTATAGTTCAGTTTAGGTTAGGTACATATTTTACGGAACATGTGTTCTGCATATTCATATCAGTTTTCTCAGTGATTTTGTATTAATTATTAATAAAACGCCAAATAAAGTTACAAGAAAAGATCGCAAGAACAGTGGGTCAAGGTTGGATAGATCTAAAAGAATAATATCCCCACATAAACGTAAAACAGATAATGTCGAAATAATATGCAATAATAAAGCAAAAAAAAATATACGAGGACTTCAGTAAGGACGTAATTTTGGAGGAATGTCTTGGAGGTTTTACTCAAAACAATAATGAAAGTTTGAACCAACTTATTTGGAAAATTACTCCAAAAATATTGAGTGGTACCTCAAACCGCGTTGAAGTTGCTGCTCGTGCAGCAGCATGTACATTTAATTAAGGCTGTTTTGCTCTGCTGGCCTTTATGAATAATATGGGTATCAGTATAGGACCAAGTTCTCATGGATGGACGAAGGAAGCAGACAAAAATCGAATAAGCCGCGCAGAGCATCAAGCTGCGAATCCAATCAAACAAGGCTGAATTAGCCGTAGACAAGATCAACAACATGCTCTAGACATCCAAGGTGAAAAGCTCTCTATTGTATGGACCTGGCATTGCTGATTCCGTGTAAGTAAAAAACTTGTTTTTTGATGTTTAATTCTTCAATTTCTTAGTATAAATCTTTAACTCGATTTTCCCAAACTTTGTGTTTTCAAAGTCGGTGGACACTGCCACTCGAAATTTACGGCACTGATCTTTTTGAAATTTTGCAAACTCTTTCTACACATAACTTGCGAGGTCACGCTATTAAGTTTTTATATTTTAAGTAATTTTTATAATAGCTAAATTGTTGACTTGTCGTCAACATTTTTTTTCATTCTTGTGAATGTTTCTAGGTAAGAGTGTAAAATCTGACAATGAATCACCCTCAGTCACGCCAGTTAGATACTGGGTAAGGCCGGATCCCTTCTGAGAGGTCTTCTAAGTTGGTCACTCGCGTAGGCTTATCTAGATACTTATGGTTAAGCTGACCGGGCTTTTCGGTTACCGATGACCGTGGTTCGGAACCCACGTTAAACTGTAGGTCCAGTCGCTAAATAGCCTTCTCAGTTGGTGATACGCCTCTAATCTTAAAACTTTACTTTACTTTTCAAAAAATCGAATACTTTTCTTTAATACTTCAAAATACTTTTCGAAAATCTAATATTTGTCAAAAATCGATATTTTCACTTCGAAGCGCTACAAAAAAATCCAAAAATAAAAACTCGACAGGGTAATAATTTTGTTTGATTTTTTCATTTCAGATGATCCAATAATGAGTTCTCGCGTCTACCGCAAAGTACCTTTTCTGAGGTGCCAACTAAAAGTTGTTGTCGCCGGCTAATTTCTATATATATTTTAATGTAAATTTCATAGAATATTCATAAAATATCAATTTATTATATCTTATTTTAATAAATAAATTTATATCAACAGTATTTAAAAAAAAATATAATAACATGCCGATTCTTGACCGAATTATCCTTATTACCCCCCCCCCCCCCCCCCAACTTTTATCAGTTTCTTGTTTTTATTCATACTGCCCTATGCCAATGTGAAACCGGAAACAGTAATCGGCCATATGCATGTTAACATTCTGGTCCCACTTACAGAAACATATGTTCTTTCCTGTAGTTTTATATTCAAAGATCAAGACTGAAAACTCGCCTCAAAGGACATCATGTTGGGACTCTGGAGAATATTGAAAGAGTCGGAACCGATTAGAAACATACGGTTCACGAAAAAAATTGGTACAGATTACCAATTAACTTTAGAGCGTTCAATCTCGCCCTGAAAATGCAGCGAGTGTTGGCATGCACACCCCCTCCCCGCCTAAGAGACGCCGACAGTATTGCCAGATCGAACAATATATCACAGGCTTATTATTTTATTGACTGAAGATCACGATCAACTCGTGATCTTCAGTAATTAAATAACGTAATTAAATTTTATAACAAGTAATAATATAATTTATTCTTGTCAAAACTGCATTTGTTATACGGGGTGATTTTTTTAGTGCGTCCGAACATCATATAAAATATTCCAAATGTTTCAAGCATCAATGTTTGAAAACATTTTGAAACAAATTTCCGGCTACTTCCGACAGAGCGCATTCTGTCAATCCAATTTCCGATCACGTTTTCAAGCAATTAGGGTCTTATGTCTGCAATTGTCCGAGTTATGTTGGCCTCCAAGGCATCAATAATTGCTGGTTTATCGGCATAGACCAAAGATTTAACATAACCCCAAAGACAATAATCTGAAGACGTTAAATCACATGACATTGGTGGCCAATTACCAGGCCCGTTCCTGTGAAGCGAAATAATTTTCTCAACGAATTGTTCGCTCGATAAATCTGTTGACTTAGCTGTATGACATGTGGAGCGGTCCTGTTGGAACCCCATCTCCTCCAGATCAATACCATTGAAATTGAGATCTAACGATTTCCACTGACGAATTGATAAATTTGGATCCCAATCAGCACTGTCAGAAACAGTGGCGATATTTTCTTCGAAACGCACAATTTTTGTCTTCGGAATTAGTCGATAATTCGGCGAATATTGAGCGATCATCTGCACCCTAAAAGACTCTATACGTCTGGCGCACAGAACACTGATTTTGATAACAAATTTCAACTGGAAAATTTCAATTTGGAACCATCGCTTTAATGTTAAACGTTCCATGATGATTTACCAGACATTTGATTTGCCATGATGATTACCAAGATGACATTGGCCCTGATGATTTGGCAACAATCCCTATCGGAAATTCGGACCCATTAAAAAAATTACCCATCAGATTTTTTTAGTGTTAATTCTTTTTTCTTTATTGAAATTAAAGTTACATCCTTTTGAAACAATGCAATCTTTTTGCGCTACCATGTATTAAGAATAACTTGTAATAAGTCAGAACTCATTAATAGAATGAAGTTCGTCAGAATGGACAAGTGTAGTTAATAAATTATCACAGTAAATAATGCGCATTTGATACGTTTTTCCGTTTCTATAAAAAAAACACGAATTAACATTCATTAAATACTAATTATTAATGCAAAGGTCAGCCGAATTAGTAATATTTGTTGTAAATATTTATCACTAAAACTAAAATAAATATACATATTTATCTTGAACAAAAAATAACTAGACTGATACAAATTAAAAAATATTTGAATTTTGTAAAGCGTTTATTTATAAAGCCGAAACCAAGCGTTCTACTTTAAAAAAACTCCAACGTCACAATGTGACAACTTACCAGCTTGTGCCAAAGCTAAAACAACAAATAAGGCAACTAGTTTCGTCATAGTTCTAAATTATTCTTCAAAGTTTCACTTACTAACAGTACACCGAACAACAACTGATCGCAGACTTGGAACGCTTAAGAATCCCAATGACCAGTGTATGTGGTAGTGGGGTGGAAAGACAGGACCGAATTTAGGCGGCCTTCATTTTTTTCACATTTACCAAGTAGAAATTGGAATACCTAGAAGGTAATATAAGAAATGTGTGCCATTTTTTGGATATATTTGTATTTTTTTTCTTGTTACACAATTGCAAGGCAAGGCTAACTTAATGTTTTTAAATGATAACAGTACTTGGATTTGGCATCGTTGTAAAGAACTAAAAAAAAAAAAGAATAAAGAGAATCAACGATATAAATATTATATTTTTTTTTTCAAGATAGATTTTTAAATACATACAATAGATGAAATGATGATTCCTTTCAAAGGGCGTCCTAAAATGAAGCAATACATAAAATCAAAACCGAAAAAATGGAGTTTCAAAGTGTGGATCCGAGCTTTAGTAAATGATTATGTGTCCAAATTTGAAATGTATTAATCTGCCAGCAAAGATTCTACCAAAAGTTTGAGATTTATAGGAGATACAGTAATGAGGCTTTGTCCGGGCATAGATGGAAACAATCATAAGATTTTTATGGACAATTTGTTCACATCAATTTCTACTTTACTAAAATTGATGGAAAAAAAACAGTTACGTCATTGGAACTGTGCGTACCAACAGACTGCAAGGTGCTAACGACAAACTTGTTGACGGTATGTTTCTTCTCAAGAATGGGCGAGACTCGTCGTCGGTAACAACTTCTTCAGATAACATATCAATAGTTCGCTGGGCTGATAATAATATAGTACATATGATTTCCTCGTTTTGAGGGAAAGAACCGCAGGATCGCGTTCAAGGTGGGGCAGGAAAACAAAAACTCATGTTGAAATATCAAGACCCCAATGTGTTGTACAATATAATAAATTTATGGGTGGTGTCGATATGACAGACCGAAAGATTATGCCTCTGTTGCAACCACCCTAATTCAACCACAACCGGAAAAAAACCTTGTGCAGACTCAAAAAAATATACATTATGTTGCATTATTAGACTTAAAATAAAAGTTATAAATTTAACTTAAGCAATTTTATTTTTCAAAATAAATTCATCCTTGAAGAGGGTAAATCATAACATGTGTAGTCACTCAGTTTAAAATATAGTGAATATTATTTTGATCGAAGAGTTGAGTTGTACGAAGTTATGATGGAAAACATAAATACCAATCCAAATTTTGTTTCAAATATTATTTTCGTGGATGAAGCAACATTCTGTTTAAATGGTCATGTTAACAAAACTACAGATAGTGGGCTGATACTAATCCGCAATGGATGGAGCAAGTTCGTACACAGTATCCTCAAAAGTTAAACATTTGGATGAAATTTAGTGGCAAGAATACTATATGATCTTTTTCACTGATGGCAATTTGACATCAGATAAGTATTTATATTGATTTTGGTTTAAAACAAGGAAAATGGTTGCAGCAAGATGGCGCACCAGCACGCTATGGCATTAACGTTAAAATTTTTCTTAACACTACTTTTCCAAATCGATAGATCGATCGACGAAGGGCTATCGAATGACCAGCAAGGTCAGCAGACTTGGCAACACCCGATGTTTTTGTAGGACTATTTAAAAAGTCGGGTTTGCGTTAATAGGATAGAAAATCTCGAAGATCTCAAATTACGAATTCGACAAAAAATTGCGAATTGCGATATACGCAATTCCAGGCTTCGTCCGACGTATCCATCACTGCCAGGAAGTTAATGGTGGACAGTTTGAACACCTTCTGTAAATAGTTCTTTAAAAAACTATTTGTTTTTTTTTATTGATATTAACGAAATAAATATTTCAATTCTTCTATTGGAACCTTTGGTGTGAAACACTAAACTTGAAGAGATTTACCACTAAACACCAAAACACTTTTTTGAACTGCTCGACGCACGCGTCACTAACCATGTTAGCATCATCAGGAGATGATTTAATCTCCTGATGATTTAATCTCCTGAATCAGATTAAATCATCTCCTGATGATGCTAACATGGTTAGCGAAACGCGCGTCGAGCAGTTCAAAAAAAGTGCTTTAGTGTTTAGTGGTAAATCTCTTCAAGTTTAGAAATAAGTGTTGTCTGAATGATTGTGGCGTGTTCATATATTTTTTCTTTTTTTTTTTGGGTTTTTCTCAACGATCTAAAACTCAAAAAATATCAAAAATATCTGTTCTTATGTAAATAAAGAATCACTGTGTAAAAAACAAAAACAAAACGGATACAAATTTCTCAGTGATTCTTTTTCTGTAGTAAATTTACCTAACGGGACAAAAATTTAAATAATACAAACATTTTCTAATATAATTACAAACTTTAACGTTTCGGGAGGTATTCACCTCCCGTTTACAAAACGAATCTAAACAATAAATTATATTAATTTCTATATATACTGAAAAGATAGGCAGTAAACAAATTTTGACAATAATAGTTTCTACGGACAATAACATACTACAAAAAAAATGTATAGGTAAGGTTTACTGTGTGATTGTTTTCTGAATTGATTGTGTATTGAAATACCTAAAAGTTTTTAATTGTATTATTTAGAATCGGAAACTATATTGAATAAAAATCTACCGAAGGCATAGCAATGCAGTTATTTTTATTTAAATTAATTATAGCGTTTTTTTTAATCTTCGGCATTTTGTTACCGATTCTTTTAATACCGTTTTGAAATTATTCCAATTGATTTTATGTCTCGATTCCCATGCGTGTTGACAAATTCGAGATTTATTAAAATCACCCTTTCTAACAACAGATATTTGAACAATAGATAACTTTCTAACGCCATATATTTTTGATATTTTTTGAGTTTTAGATCGTGGCTAAAAACCCAAAAAAAATAAAAAAAATATTGACAAAATAAACCTAAATACCTTTTAGTCAAATGTTAAATAGTAGTAATGTCAAACAGTAGTAATGTCAAATTCAACTACTGTTGTTATTTAAAAAAATAAGTTAGCGTTGAATTTCAAATATGCGACAACAAAAAAATTCCCAAAAAGTGACAAATATTTCCAGATGTTTGTGTACAAAATTATCGACTCTGTATATATGGTGTTAGGTAAACATGCGGCAAAAATGCAAGGGGTTATTCCTTGTCCTATTCTAAGAATATTTTGACCTATGATGATTTTTGAAAAACCCCTTTGTTTCGAAGATACAGGGCGAACAAAATTTGCGACAACCATATTCTATATTTGTGGAAATCATTAATGTCAATAAAATAGGGTGTACGTCAATGAGTTTATCAAGTACAAGTACAAAATTTTTTTTTCGATCTCGATCACTAGGAACGGCTGTTTTCATCGGTCGCATTTGTTTACATAGATTGAGTGACGTTTGGCTGTTTGACGTGTCTTAACTAGTGAGTGAAGTCCTCTATCATAATGTATACAAACGCCGAGATGACTGACATGCACTTCATGTATGGATTTGCTGATGGCAATGCATTACAAGCTACGCGATTGTACAGTGAATGATTTCCAGCGCGTAATGTCTCTGACCGAAAAATCTTCGAAAACATTCATCGACGTCTTCGTGAAACAGGCACATTGAAACAAACTGAAGGGTCAGGAATGGTCAGGTATCACTGAAGGGTCAGGTATCATTTATTGTAGATTGAGCAATTTTACATGTACTTTTTGATAATAAAATGTTGTTAATGTCATAAATATTGTTCAACCCTTCGAAACAAAGGGGTTTTTCAAAAGTCATCATACAACAAAATATTCTTAGAATAAGTCAAGGAATAACCCCTTTAATTTTTGCTGCATGTTAACCTAACACCCTGTATATATATATATATATATATATATATATATATATATATATATATATATATATATATATATATATATATATATATATATATATATATATAAGCGTCGCGTGAGAAAACACCAAGTTACAAATAGAAAATATGTCAAAAATAAAATACTACAAGGGTGGGAGAACATTACACCACAAGCTGCAAGAAAGCTGGTATTAAGTCTTTCAAAAAGGGCTAATGTCATCATTGAAGCAAATGGCAATTGTACAAAATATTAGCGTTTAAGAAAGTTGCAATTTAAGTTGTTGCAAATGACTTTAGTGTTATTATTACTATTCCTTAGGAGATTGCCGATATTTACTTTGAAAGAAATTTCTAATTAAACTTAAATAATTAAGTTATTGTTAAATTAATTTAAAATTAAATTAATTAAAATTTAAATTTTAGATTTATTTATATTAAACAAATATTCAAAAAAGACTAGTGTATGGAGATTTTTTTTTTATTGACTGTATATCATTTTACAGCTTGATATTGTCATTAAACATTGTAGACTTTAATATTGCCACTAAACAATATTAAAAAATTATCCCGGATAGATGTGGATAAAAAAAATATATACGTTTAACAATTAAGAACGAAAAAATATTACTATTTTTCAACAGTTATAGTCTTCACTTCAAATCTTGTTATATGTGATTTCAAACACTGCAAAATGCCAACTATATTGTTTACAAAAATGGAATTACCTTATCAGTTCAGTTCAACCGTTTATGACCCACAGCTCTCGAATGTCATATTTATTACTTTTATTTTATTATTTTAATTATTATTATGTATGGGGGATTTTTATTATCACCTAGCTTGTCCTAGGAGATTCATTGTGCCTGGCCAGACTATCCGTTTGTTTAAATCCTTGCCAACATTTCGTGAATCATGTCTTTGGTAGTATTTAATTACTCCAACAAGAGCTTTCAGATTATATATAGTTTCAATTATTGGCGCTGGTACTTTTTTCTTTAAATTTATAGTGTCGTTATTTTTCCGACGTACTGTGTATATCGTTAAATTGTCTTTATTTTTATTGTATGCAGAAAATTTTGTTTGTTTTGTTGCCTATGTACTGATACTACAGTTTTAAAACTTTTGTTTTTGATAAAATGGTGTGGAAAAATCCAACAAAAAAGGCTTGAAAGCATAGGTTTTTAAGGCTGATATATTATGTATTATATTATAAAAATATTGTTTGTTGAATATTATTTCAATGGTAGTGGTGGTAAATAAGTTGCGTAAAAATGAATCATATGCGGAATACAAAGTATTGTATAAGCAACAGCAAACCTATACCACAATCAATGTTAAATACCAGATAATTGATTTCACTACAGAGTCGGATTTTGAATAAAAATAATAAAAAAATTGTTTATGCCAAACAAGAAATGGTTTTATATAAATACCACCTTGATCAAAAAGTTCCCGGATTGATCTCCGTGTGCCGTTCTCAGTTACCCTATTAGAGTTCTGACTTTTTGCTAGGTTGCCACATCTGTCATTGAGAGATGATGACAAACGCGGTGGCAGCCGGAAACCCGACCCAAACATTGATAAAGAGAACGAAAAGATGGTCAATAACGGCAAATTAACCATCAACCATCAAACAGAAGGCTTGACCATTGCTTATGGCTGCCACATCTGTTATTAACATTTGCCACCAAATTTCAGCGTCATAGCCTGACATCTGTACAAGTTACGCCGTCTTGAGTACATATGCCTGTGTGTGTATTTTCGATGTTTACAATTTTAAAAAATTGTTCAATCGAGTCAAATAACCACTACGGGGAACGCGTTTTAGCAGCCGATAAGAAGTTATGGAAAAATCGAAGACCGCTCTGATGGCCACACCAAACATCGAGTATAAAAATTGTTTCGAGAATTAAATCAAGCGCTAGCAAGTATAGTCCATGAGGAGTACTTTTAAGGGAACAATATCAATTTTGATGAATAAACTTGTATTTGGTCTTATCTGAACGTAACCAATAGCGGTATTTTTGTCAGTTATGGTGCTTACTTCTTTTACTTATTTGAAATTACATAAAAAAGGCGATCGAACGATTATAAATCTTTAAATATAATTATAAAAAATAATAAAACAAAAGCTTTATTATCAAACTTGTAAATAAAACTACAGTTTCTGAACCGTTTTTTTTTATCAATTATTTAAATGGCGTTTATTTTCAAATTTAAAAATTGTTGCTCTTTTCACAACCTATTTCATCAGCTTTGTGAGTGTTTCCTGATATAGTTTTCATCAAATATTGTCTTTGAGTTGATGTGGTATTTGAAGCTTATTAATTTAAACTTTAGTAACTCCACTGAGAGAAGTCAGGAACTTGGAAATCTGGAAATCTTCAAGACCATCTGACACATCCAGGTTAAAAAAATTGCAAACAAAATGTTTAAAGGACTTTTAATATTAGCATATATTATTTATTATGGTAAATAAATCAGAAAAGAAAATCATGTTTTCATCCTTTTTGTACCACTCTTATATCATTCAATCATAATATATATATATATATATATATATATATATATATATATATATATATATATATATATATATATATATATATATATATATATATATATATATATATATATATATATATATATATATATATATATATATATATATATATATATATATATATATATATATATATATATATATATATATATATATATATATATATATATATACCTAACCATATGGAACTGGTGAGCGAGGCAATAGAGGTGACAGATTGGTTGATTTTGCTGAAGGACAAGAACTATGTATTATGAATTCATTCTATAAGAAAAATATCAGCAGAAAATGGACATGGAAAAGTCCATCTGGGCTCACAAGCGAAATTGACTACATCATGACCAACGATAAAACAATATTTACCAATTGTACTGTCCTTAACAATTTTAATGTTGGAAGTGACCACCGAATGGTATGAGCAAGGGTACGGATTGTCGAAAAGAGCGCGAAAGAATGGTAAGATCAAAGAAGGGCAAGGTGGATTCTGGAAAACTGCTGGAGAGAGGAATCGATTTTGAGATTGCTTTGTCAAACCGGTTTGCTGCGTTACAAGATCCAGAGGAGGTGGAAATATCAGTTCAATATGAAGAAATCGCCAACAATGTACTTCAAACGGCTGCTTCAATAGCACCAGAGGAAAAATGTCTCAGACAAACAAAAATCTCCAGTAAGGCCATTGATTTAATGAAGAAACGGCGAGCAATGAGAAATGCAGGTGGTCCTTTTGCCAGGGTCGAGTACACTGAGCTCTGCAAAACTATAAGAAAACGTATCGGAGAGGACACGCGCCGATTCAATATGCAGCTAGTGCAAAAAACCCTGGAAGAAAACAAAGGAATTAACAAAGCTAAACAGAAGCTGAGAAACAAAAGAACGCAAATATATGCTTTAAAGCGTGATGATGGCACAGTGTGCAGGGCGCGTACCCAAATGTTAGAGATTGTCAGAAAATTTTATTCCCAGTTATATTAAGATCAGAACCAATCAAAGACGTCAATGCCCAGGGAAGAACAAATGCCAGATATCCTAGTGGAGGAAGTAACAAATGCTATAGAATCGATGAAAAACGGCAAGGCTCCAGGAAAGGACAATGTAACTGTCGAAATGCTAAAAGCTGGTGGTCGGACGTGGCAACTTATACACTTGGACCATGGCAAAATAATACTCAAAATGCCTCAAAGAACAAAAAGTACCTGACTTATGGAAAAATGCAGAAGTGATCCTTTTACATAAAAAATGAGAACAGCAAGATTTAAAGAACTACCGTCCAGCCTCCTATCAGTAATGTACAAAGTTTTCACTAAGATAATTTCTAAAAGTATATTAAAAAACTGAATGACGCACAACCAAGAGAACAAGCAGGATTCAGAAGTGGATTCAGTACAATGGATCACATCCAGGTTGTACAGCAGATCATAGAAAGGCACAACGAATACACCATGCCAACGCGCTTGGCTTTTATCGACTACGAAAAAGCATTTGATTCCATCTCAAAGCATGCGGTAATGGATGCACTGCTTAGCCAAGGTGTAGGGAGAGCCTATGTAAACCTTATAAAATTAGAAGCGATATATGATGGAGCTACAGCCACAATTCACCTTGATGATCTTGAAGTGGGAATTAATATAGAACGAGGTGTACGGCAGGGTGACGCAATATCGCCTATTCTTTTCTCAGCTGGCCTTGAAGAAGTATTCCGTGAACTGGATTGGGAACAGGATGGTGTAAAGATCAATGGTGCACACTTAAACCAACTTAGATTTGCAGATGATATTATTCTCATTTCACAAGACCCAGAGGAGCTGCAAAGACGCATACAAGAACTGCAAAGGGCTGGCGAACCATTTGGCTTGGAAATAAACCTGAAAAAGAGTCAGGTTATGTTCAGTAACTTCGCTCAGGGCAGAAGAATTTCAGTTTTAGGAAGGGATTTAGAGATTGTGGACAGCTTTATATATCTTGGGCAGAGGATTTCAATGGAGGGGAATACCGCGCGGGAGGTGGAACGGCGTGTTAAATATGACTGGCTGGGATTTGGTAGGTTCAACATAGTGTTTAAGAGCAGACTCCCACTTTGCCTGAAAAGAAAAGTCTTCGATCAGTGCGTTCTACCCATTATAACATACGGAAGTGAAAACTGGACACTCACATCGCAATCAATTCAAAAACTTCGGGTGGCACAGAGGGGAATGGAAAGATGTATGCTTGGCATTAGAAGACGAGACAGAAAGTCCTGTGCATGGATCAGGGAACAAACAAAAGTCTGTGATACCATTGGAAGAGTAAAGCAATTGAAATGGAGATGGGCAGGCCATATAGCGAGGCGATGGGACGACAAATGGACCAAGGCAATCCTGGAGTGGATACCGCTTGATCGCAAACGTCCGCGAAGAAGACCGAAAGCACGATGGATTGATGACATCGTTAAGTATATTGGACCCGAGTGGCAGAGGAAAACCCAGGACCGTGAAAGTTGGAAGCATGCTGAAGAGGCCTTCATTCTGCAGTGGATCGATACAGACTGATGATCGATTATTAGCAAAAATGTCTCTATACATTTCTCTATATCATTTCTATCATGTCTCTATATCACCTCTCTATATCATCTCTCTATATCATTTCTTATGATAAATTGCAACTTTCTTACATGCTAATAGTTTGTGTAATTGCCATTTGTTTTAATGGTGACATTAAGCCTTTTTGAAAGACTTAATAATAATAAAAGGGTTAGTTTGAAGTAAATAAAACAACAAAAATTTAATATTTATATATTCATCGGAAAAATTACGACATATTTATCTTAACTTTAAATGAAATGGTTAAATTAATTTCGTTCCTCTGCGCTAAATCTAAAATTATTAAAGAAGAAATCTTCGGCTTTTTCTTTTAAATATATCCACTACTTCATCTGCATGAATTTCTGTTCCATAGTGAATGTTCATGAGAGCCAAACCATTAAGTCTGTTTTCACTTGTAGTGTTTCGTAAATAGATTTTCAGTCTCCTTAGGCTCGAGAAAGACCTTTCTGGGGTAGCATGGATGGATGGAATGGTAGCCAAGATTTGTAGTAATGTGTAAATATTAGGATAAAGGTTTTTATCGCCCATATCTAGGCATTCCAAACTAGATTTCGGGAAGGCGAGATACTTGTTATCACTGTTTTCCATACTTCAAGTTCCGCTTTAACCACTGATATGTTGCTTTCGGGAAGCAGTGACGAGTACATGGAAATTGCTTTTTCAATTTCAGAACTGGCAGTAAAATTTGAAGGTAGCACACCAGATAATGCTGATACTACTTTACGATTTTTGGTAAACCTTTCAACCAATTGTTGAATTGTATGATCAAGAAATGGAATGAACAAATTAATTTTGTAATACGTGCATACATCCAATGCAGGAATGTTCGGTCTATTTAATTGTCTTCCGACGACGCGTGGCATTCGCAGTATACCACCATTTTCTTCCAGTAAAACCTTTGCGTCTTCATAGAGATGAAGATATTCGACGTCAGTGTTGTTTCTCATGAGTTGTAAGATATTAATAACATCATCTACATGTTTGAATGCCGTGATAAGATCGATGTCAATTGTCTGTAATTGTTTTGATAGCGACAATGTATAGCTCATAACTTTTTGAAGAATCACTAAACACATCACAAAATCCGAAGATCGAAGCGTACTTAGCGATAGGGCGGCTTGTTGCGATGTTTTCTTATTGTAATTAAATTGGAGTTCTTCGAGAGCATTCACAATCGCTGAATAAATTTCCCTGAATCTTATAATAGATTCATGTTTGTGGACCCACCGTATTTCACACATTGAGAGCAAGCTTTTTTCGTTACCGACGGGTAGTAGCTCTTGAATTTTTTCTTTCAACGAAGCAGTGCTTTGAGCAGAATGTCGAAAGTAGGAACCAACAGACTGCACAATCCCAATGCAATTTCGGACATTTGCTAATGAACATGAATCAGCAATAGCAAGGTTGAGAGAGTGTGAACTACTTCCTTTACTTCTTCAATTATTTTATATTGAATTAATTCACCACAAATGTCAATTATTTCGTTTAAAAATTTGTTTCGTTTTAAAAATTTGACAACATAGTCTTTACCCGATCTTTAAGCCGCTGTGAAAATTTAAAATCGAGCGAATAATCGGTTCAAAAGTTATTGCAATTTAAAATTATCGTAATTTTATACGTGATCTTATGAAGATTCACTAACTTCTTATAAGTTAGATATGTTACAAATATACAAAGAAAAGCTATCAAGCTTTCCAAACCTTCAGATTATGTAACTCAAACTGTTTGGAACCAATTTTTTCGCAGTTTTATTAATATTTATTTTCAGTACTATTGTCTCCGATTGTACCTCCGATACATTCTTAAGTACGATCATGAAACAAAGGTCAAAGTGTTACTTAGAACTCCTCAGATCTTCCGAAATCGAAAAATATACGTTTCCAGAAGTTACGAGAGAAAACAATGTTTTTTTTTACATCCCTAAAGGTATTTTACAGGGTATCCTTAAATGTATACACGCTTGGACTGGTTCTGAAATCAGTATTTATTTTCTTACAATTTACTTTAGGGTGTTAAAAAATTAAAAAAACAGCTTTTATATCGACTAATGCCAGTTTTCAAACTGCCCACCGTCCTGATCCAGGCATTGTTGATAACGGGAAGCAATGGAATCGCTACTATTGATTCATTGACTGTTGCCGATCTTATAAACCATCTCTTAAATCTATCCCCATAAAAAAAAGTTGAGTGGCGTAAGGTCAGGTGAATATGCGGGGTTCAACCCAACCTCTTCGTCCAATCCATCTGTTAGAGTCACGTCAAGATAAGCTCTTACGTTGAAGAGATTTACCAGTAAACACCAAACCACTTTTTTTAACTGCTCGACGCACGTTTCGCTAACCATGTTAGCCTCATCAGGAGATGATTTAATCTAATTCTCAATCAGATCTAAAACTATGTACTATTTATATGAAAAACCCTATCTAATGAAGCGTGTAAAACTCATGAACTGTGAAGTTTACTAAGCCTTACATTAATAATTGAAAAAGTTGACTGAACGGGATAGGTCCTTTATCTCGGTTCATGATTTTCTTACATCTTTCTATTTGAATGCTTTCATATGCATCCAAAGCCCTATTATTATTAACACTTTTAATTAGCCTAAAATTACTAATATCTATATTGTGGTCGTGTTCGATTGCATGTTGGGTAGTATAAGATTTTTCATTTCTCCCATATCTAATGTGAGCAATATGTTCTTTATATCTTGTCAATATGGATCTTTTTGGTTGCCCAATATACTTTCGATCACAGTCTTGACAATTTCGTAAATCCCTGACTTTTCATGTTGCTCTACTTTATCCTTTGGATTGCCCACAACTTTTCCATTTATTATATGGTTTATACCCAACCTTAATGTCCACTTTTTTCTAAATTTTGTCTAGCCTTCTTGTTAATTGAACATCAAATGGTATTACCATGAATTTCTTTGTGTTCTGATCCTTTTGAAAAGTCAAAGATTCTTTCAATAATTTTCTGAACTTATGTTTTCTAATTAATTTATCTGCAATTTTCTTATTATAACCATTCTCTTCAGATACCTCCCTAATTTCAATTATTAATGTAAGGCTTAGTAAACTTCACAGTTCATGATTTTTATACGCCTCGTTAGGTAGGGTTTTTCATATAAATAGTACATAGTTTAGTTTTAGAATTAGATTAAATCATCTCATGATGATGCTAACATGATTAGCAAAACGTGTGTCGAGCAGTTAAAAAAAAGCGATTTGATGTTTAGTGGTAAATCTCTTCAAGTTTAGTAGTTCACACCAAAAGTTCCAATTGAAGAATTGAAGCTCTTACGTCACGATGTACGATGATAATGTGAAGGTGCACCATCTTGTTAAAAATAACAGTTCTCACCCTCCAAAGCTTCCCCAATACGTGGGATCACTGCTTCCTGTAGCAAATTAAGGTAAACCGCACCAGTTACAGTACCGTCAAAGAGAACGATCCAATTATTCCTTTTGCAGATAAGTCACACCAGACTGTGACTCCTGGCAAATTAGCATGATGTTCTTCAGTAACGTGTGGATTCTCAGGTGTCCAAAAGTTCAGTGCAAATCCCTTACGTCGTTCGACTTACTTTAACGGTTAATTAAACTCAAAACTCTGAAATTCTCGCCTGAACTGTCTTTGGACCTCTGACGAATTTTTGTATTTCCAGTAACTCTGTAAGATTCATTTCCTTTACTCAAAGGTAATTCTGATAGCCGCCATTTTTTAAAATTAGATCAATCGGAAAAAGACTACAGTATGAGTAAGATATCTGAAAATAGAGTGTATATACATTTTTTGGGACACCCTGTATTTCGGGAATTTGTTCTAGAGTGTCACTCTGTACACAAGGACACAAGTACACAGTACCCTGTAACTGGTCTCTGGTCACTGGTGAATATTATCTGGGTTTTATGGAGCGTTTGTGGAAGAGAATCGTTCGAATGAGAACCGAATATCGAGCACCGAGAAGTTGTTGCACGATAATACACCATCTCACAGGACCGTCGCTGTTGAATTTTTGATAAACATACGTTTGTATGGTTCAACGTCCTCCGTATTCGCCAGATTTATCTCCGTGTGCCTATTTTCTGTTCCTGAAACTCAAACTGGCCATGAATGTTACGTTTTATGATAGTGTGACACAAGTTGAAAAAGCCGTAATGAGGGTAATTGAGACGATTCCGAAAAACTATCTATGCTGGCATTGGTTGAACGTGCCCAGGGGTGTATGGATGTGGAAGGGATGTATTTTGAATAAAAAAAATAATGTTAAAATAACTAACTACTGCTTTTAATTTAAAAAGTTCCGTTATTTTCCGACATACTGTGTACAACAAAAATATATTCTCGTTTTCCATTTATACACATTCCCATTCGATTTTAGCCAATTTTCAAAACATTTACATCACGCACATGCTGCGAAACCTCGTCTACATAGGATCCAGTGGTCTGATTAGTTAAAAATAGACGACCCAGCAATTTAATTTCTAGTATTTAGTCAGAAATTTAAAAAAAATCACGAGATGATAAATCACTATAAGATATATATGATAAATAATGTTTTCTTTAATATGTCGATTGTTTGAGCGGCTATGTGGAAAATAACATTGATGTGATAAACGATGTGCAACTATTTCGATTGCATACGAATTAACTACTACGATCAAAAAGTAAGAGGACTTTTTTAAATAAGACACAGTATTTATTTATTCATCCAAATTTATCTTCTAAGTAATCCCTTTTCACTGTAATACAATTATTGCAGAGTTGTCTTCAAAACAGTTTTTATAGTTAACTTCTGGTAATGCCTTCAAAGCTGCTTGGGCTTCTTTTGAATGGCTTTTTTAGATAATGTTTAATGTAAATTCTTTGCTGGAAAATTTTATTAACAATAATATTGGTTTACAGCGTTCTATCCAATTCCTATTCTCCAGTGGATTGCTGACCCAGAGCAGTTCTATCTTGCTGTCGGGAAACAGATAGAGGACATCCAAAAGGTTTTCAGCATTGCCACGAAGCCCCAGCCGGCATATCAGTAGCTGTCGACCTCTGATCTCCCGACGGATTTCTCCGGGATCTTCTCCAGGCGATAAATCTTCTCGTGATAAGAGCCAGATTGACCCTCGATCCCGAAGATAAACGTCGGGCAAATTGGGGAATCAGAGAGGCCAAATAAGAGATGTTGTCGTACAGAAATGGGAAGTGGGACACCCTGCTTTTCATTGTCGACACGTCAAATCTGAGGCTAATCTGGCGTTTGACAAGATCATTGATGGGAAAGTGCTTTTTTACCGTTTCCGAATCGGAGAGGCCGAACTCCTTGCGGAGTCGTTCAGTCACCAGTCCGAGCTTGACCAAGGCGCAGACGAGAGAAAAGGCGCTCACTCGTGCAGTGGCATATCTAACAAACCAGACATACTTATCTACATATTCATTTACCTGCAGAAATACCTCGTTTCTCCAAAGACAGTTCTGGTTATAATATATAGTTTTGACCTACTCCCCCCCCCCCAAAAGCTTCCGGAAGCGATGACATAACAATATGCCAGCTCCGAAAACTCCGAAATAAGCAAATCGCAGAGATCACAAACATTGTGACTTTCATTCTGCGTTTACCCTTTACATACCCTTTTCAAAATAGCCGAAAAAGTTATTATTTCCGCTCTCAATAACGTCACCGACAGCAGAGGTATCATACATAAGCAGTTCGGATTCCGAAGACGGCATTCGTCCCTGCGTCAGTCAGACTTGCTGGCGAAATTCCACAGATCTTTCCGGACTGGTAAAAATCTTCGATAAAGTATGGCACGATGATCTTATTTATAAGATCATCTAAATACGTTTTCTCGGGGACCCACCCGTACTTCTCAGCCCTTTTCTGAATGGCAGATCCTTTCAGGTATAGATTAATTCATCTCTCTCAACAAGCAAACCCGTAGAGTCGGGAGTCTCGCCTGTCAGATTCACCCCTGTCTCCGGCCTTGTTTAGCATCTACTTGACCCAAATCCCGTGTTATCGTGACGTCAGTGCCGCATATTTTGCGGATGACACTGCGTTCTTTGTAGCGTAAATGGCTTAAATTCTGCCTCTGCCAAACTTCTCACTTACAAAGTACCAATCCCGTGGTTGCAAAAACCAACCTATTTAGGTATCCATTTCGACCTCTCACTCCGATGGTCTAGTCAAATCCAGTTTACAATCAGTGAGGGGTACGGAATCCTCAAACTTTTATACCACTTAATTTGTCGTTCTAGTAAACTATCTCCTATACTAAACCCAAAGAGATTTACCACAAAACACCACATTACTGTTTGAAACATTTCGATGCACGTTTCGCTAACTATGTAAGCATCATCAAGAGATGATTTAATCAAATTCTAAAACCAAATTATGTTCTTATGTTTTCTGAGCTTTTAAATCTCGTTAATATGGCTCTTTTGTTTGCTCAATATACCTTGGATCACAATCTTGACAATTCATTTCGTAAATTCCCGACTTTTCTTGTTGATTTACTTTATCCTTTGGATTATCGAGGACTTCTTTTAATTTATTATATGGTTTATATACAACCTTAATGTCCAATTTTTTCAAAATTTGGCCCAGCCCTCGTGTTAACTGGACATCAAACAATTTTACCATGAATTTATTTTTGTTGTGATCCTTTTGGAAAGTCGAAGATTCTTTCAATCATTTTCTAAAGTTATGTTTTCTAATTAATTTATTTACAATGTTCTTATTGTAACCGTTTACTTATCTTATTTTGGAAGTTATGATTCGATAAGATGTGTATTATAATAATAAATGATTCGAATCGTTAGAAATGTATCTCGAAGTGGTGGTGTTTTTTCTAAGAATATCAAAATCTAACTCATTTTTATTGTTTCTACTGACTAAAACATCCAGAAATGGCAAAATAACGTTGTTTTCGAGTTTATGTGTGAATTCAATGTTTTGGGATTTACTATTTAAGTTATTAATAAAATCATCTAAGTTTTAATTTTTTGAATAGAAAATTGCAAAAACGCCATCCACATATCTTAACCATATCTTCGGAAAGTAACTGAATTCATTTTTCGCCTATGGTTCAAATTTATTCATGAATAAGCTCGCTAAGAACAGTGACAGAGGATTGTCCATTGCCGTTCCTTCATGTTTGTTTGTAAAACCTGTTATTAAGTTGAAAACAATTTTGCTTCATACATAATCCTGTTACGGAGATGTACTCAGAAACAATCTTGTTATTAAAACCCTTTAACTCGAGTAAGTAACTCCCACAGGTACTTCAAGGTATATGAAATCGAGACACTCGGAAACAACGATGATACGTTAAAGGAAACCAAGACCTCACCTCTATGTAGACGTGTGTTTTTGATTTTTTCTATCAATTTTGTTAAGTTTATTATAAAACAGGAAGGTAGTTGGTTTGGTAGACTTTCAGATTCCTTTGTTAATCATTTTGCCAAGTTGTATGTTGGAGAATCAATGGGTGATACAATTGGTCTCATTGATTTTACTGGCATACATATTTTTGGTAGAGCATACAATCGTGGCACTTTTGGATTAGAAATATGCAGCTTGTTTTTTAGAGAAGGAGAAATAAGGCTGTTACAAGATTTCAATGTATCTTTGACTTCGTTAACCATTTTTGACAATGGATTCGTTTATATGGACCGTCTTGAATTAATTTTTCAACGCTTTCAAAGCAATTAGATTTGTCTATTACTACAATCTTATTTTCCTTATCAGCTTTTAAATAAAAACAATCCTTCTCTCGCAGAGGGTTGACAATCTTTGGCATATTTTGACTTTTATTCGAAATATTTTTTGCAATTTTGCCTTTATATGACTTTCTGTCGAAAGCTTCGGAAGACTCTGGTAAGTGTATATATATACCAGTTACAATTCCGGCTACCATATCCTCCAAAGCACTACAGGATGCCGGCAAACCAAAATTGAGGTCTATATTTAAGAGATCTAGTTCTGGATTGTCGAACGACTGTATTGAAAGATTTTTTACTAAGTTGATGGTCTTTGCTGGAATATATGAACATTTTTTTTAATAAATTTACTCTTTACTGCTATGAATATATTTCTTTGGAAAGTGCACCAACATTCAAGTTCTACATCAGTGAATTTAAAAGTTAATTTCTTCTAAAGATTATACACCTGAATTTTACTCATTTTACCGTACAGATGTTTGATTTCCAAGTCAGGCCGTTTCTGTTTTGCAAAATTAGTTATTTTATCACATATTTTGGAATATTTTGAAATATTAACTTTAATAACATTGGGAAGTATTTTTTTAGTCTGGCATTACTTAAGAAACCAAACATCTGCTCCAATAAGCCTGACCCTGTAGCCATCGAAGAGCAATTCTTCTATTGAAACCTTCAGTATAAAATACCAAACTCGAAGAAATTTACCAGTAAACACCAAATCGCTTTTTGAAACTTCTCGACGCACGTTTCGCTAACCATGTTAGTATCATCAGGAGATAATTTAATCTAATTCTAAAACTAAACTATGTTATATTTATATGATAAATGACCCTTACATTAATAATTGAAAAGTTAACTGAACGGAATTGGTCCTTTACCCCGGTTCATGATTTTCTTTCTCTCCTAGGTACCCAGGTTTCTATCTCTCCTAGGTTAACCTCATTAAATATCAAATTTTAGTGGCAACCTACTGCGTCAGATAGAGATCCCCAAAAATTTAAAGTGCCCCTCAGGGAAAATCTAAGTTGAAACGAGTGGGAGCCGAAAGCGTTAACTCAAAAACCAGCTCAATAAATCGATGACGAAGTCCTATATATATATATATATATATATATATATATATATATATATATATATATATATATATATATATATATATATATATATATATATATATATATATATTCTTTTCTCGGCTGGCCTTGAAAAAGTATTCCGTAAACTGAATGGGGAACAGGATGGTGTAAAGATTAATGGTGCAAACTTAAACCATCTTAGATTTGCAGATGATATCGTTCTCCTTTCACAAGACCCGGAGGAGCTGCAAAGACGCATACAAGAACTGCAAAGGGCTGGCGAACCATTTGGCTTGAAAATAAACCTGAAAAAGAGTCAGGTTATGTTCAATAACCTCGCTCAGGACAGAAGAATTTCAGTTTTAGGAAGAGATTTGGAGATTGTGGACAGCTTTATATATCTTGCGCAGAGGATTTCAATGGAGGGGAATGCCGCCCGGGAAGTGGAACGGCCTGTTAAATGTAGCTAGCAGGCATTTGGAAGGCTCAACATTGTGTTTAAAAGCAGACTCCTACTTTGCCAGAAAAGAAAAGTCTTCGATCAGTGCGTTATACCGGTGATGACATACGGAAGTAAAATCTGGATCGCAATCAATTTAAAAACTTCGGGTAGCACAGAGGGGAATGGAAAGATGTATGCTTGGCATTACAAGACGAGACAGAAAGTCCTGCGCATGAATCAGGGAACAAACGAAAGTATGTGACATCATTGGAAAAGTAAAGCAATTGAAATGGAGATGGGCAGGCCATATAGCGAGGCGTTGGGATGACAGATGGACTAGGGTAGTCCTGGAGTGCATACCGCTTGATCGCAAACGTCCGCGAAGAAGACTGAAAGCACGATGGAATGATGACATCGTTAAGTATATTGGACCAGAGTGGCAGAAGAAAGCCCAAGACCGTGAAAGTTGGATATATGCTGAAGAGGCCTTCATCCTGCAGTGGATCGACATATATATATATATATATATATATATATATATATATATATATATATATATATATATATATATATATATATATATATATATATATTACTATATAGTCTACCAAATTTTCAAAACCTTGATAAAATTTGTATATTTATTTATACGGCCTTTTGATTTATTTCAGTTTGTATTCAACCACTATGTCACCACGCTTGTCACCACGGTACTCCCGTGTAACTTTTATTTCTCAATTTCTCAATTTTTTCAGTTTCTCAATTTTTCTCCCAAATTTACGCGAAGTTTGTACAACAAACTTCGTACAATGAAAACGCTAATCAGGAATATTCCGAAAATTTTGCTCGGATTTCCCAGGTAAAATAAGCGAAAGTCCATCTTCCGTGCTCGGACAGGAAACAGAAAGGATCGAATTTTAGGTTTCCGGCTTGCATAAGGCCGCTTCGACGACTTTCCCAAATCCTGCGAATGCGACCGAAAGATCATTTTCGATCCATCGGACTGTTATTGGCAAAAATTTCTCCGATGGAGAAAAATATAATTTTTATTTACTTTTTCTTTTCGTTATAAAGTTTCACGAAGTTCGCCAATACTTCAAAATATTTGAAGATTATTCTTCTTATTTCTCTTAACCTCATTAAACGCCAAATCTTACATGACAACCTCGTGGGTCGCACAGAGACACTCAAAAATTCAAAGCGCCCCTTCAGGGAAAACCTAAATAGATACTAGTAAGAGCCAAAAGTGCGAACCCAAAAACCTGTCTAAGTCGAAGTCCTATTCTCCATCCTTTTCTGTCCTTTCACAGATCTTCTGGCAATTCCCTTTCTTTTACTTCTTCATCGATTCCGTCTCTTCAACTTCACCTGGGCTCTCCCGTTCTTCTCCCTTGTGGTGTTCATGTAGTGATTTGTTTTGGGAGGCTTCTTCTGACATTCTTTATACGTGTATATACCATCTTAACTGTCTGGTTTTAATGTCCTCCACTACTCAATTCTTCTATTGGAACCGTTATATACTATTGTTTTTAATCTGATTAAATCATATCCTGATGATGCTAACATGGTTAGTGAGACGTGCGTCGAGATGTGTAAAAGTGATTTGGTGTTTAGTGGTAAATCTCTTCGAGTTTAGTCCTCCGCTACTATATATTTGACACCCAGATTTTCCTGCTGACTGTCTCCAAAAATCCATCTCGGTTGATAGTAATATTTTTTCTGTACTTTGCTATATGTACCATACTTTGCCGCTGTATATAAGAATATTTTTCAGAATGGGGTTGAATATTAGATGTGTGTTGTTTTTAGATGTTACTTGGGTGTTTCCATCTCTTATTGATCAAAGTCCCATCTTGTATTTTTCCTTAGAAATAAAAATTCCTCATTTAAGAAATAATCTAGCAAGTGTCATACCGTTTTGGAATCCGGACTAAATAATGCCAAAATAACATAGTACTTTTTTTCCGGTACAGTTCATTAAAGTTGGGCGATATAATAATTTTGAATACGTAGTTGATCAAAAAAGTGATATTTTCTTTAAAACTGAGGCAGTTGTATTTTAATTTTAGACTGCAATATGCAGAAGGGTTATAGGTTACATCACAAAAAAAAATATTCAGAAAAATAAAGATTTGTAGTCACAGTACTTGAAAAAGCATCACAGGCTGTCGGAATGTTCTCAATTTTTTTTATGTCTATAATGCAAAAGTGCATGACTAAGATTTTTTTTCACTTTTCTAATAACTGTCACCACCTGGCCTATCACATATACAATTCGGTGAGCAAATTATTTCCAGGGACCGACCTAATAATTGGCCAACAAGGTTTTCTTTGGGATTATGGGAAATCTTTGGTCTAGCCTAACCTATGTTGTATAACCAGCAACTATTGGCGCCTTGGAAGCCAACATAACTCGGAGAATTGCACACATAAGACCCCAATCTCTTGAAAAAGAATTTAAAGTACGGGTGCACACAAAAAATCGCCCGATGTGAGTTGATTTAATGACTATAAAGAGTAAATATTACCTCGAAACTATTTTAAGAAGATTTAACGATGGCTTATGTACATATTTATTTTTTATTAACAACATATTGATACACATTGTAAATATTATATGTCATATTTCCACTGATGTAAAAATAAAACATAGAAGCTTTATTTACATAGTTAACATTATACCGACAAATACAATGCAAAGGTAACATGGTCTGTTTATTATGTTTGATCTATTACACAGGTTATCAGTGCAGAGTACGCAACTTTCAAATTGACCACCGCCATCACCTGAGTCACATGGTTTTTCCTCAATCATTGAATAGAAGTCCATATAATCAATTTCCTTGGAACATCCTCTTCTTGTGTATTCTAAACCATCATTACCTAAAATAAAAATAATCGAATAATATATATACAGTGTCGCTATTATGTATGGAAACGTTAACTATCTTGAGAACGCTTTGAGATTCTGAAATCCAAGAGTAAGTTGATTTTTTAATGACAACAGTACTTAGATTTAGTGTTGTTGGAAAGGGCACTATGGTTTTTTTCCAAATAGATTTAAAAATGGCTAAATGGTGTTTCGATCTGTTTTGGGGTAAATGTATTTTTCATTTAGTAGGCTATGAAACAATAGATGGCAAATGAAGTATTTGATTATACTTGATAACTGTTAATGTCAATTTGTGAATTTCAAATTTCGGGCTCGTGAGGGAAGGTTGGTAAAGTAAACAATTTTTCAGAACAATCTTTTTCTGGCATTCTGGCTTTCCATTTACATCTAGGTCTGTTTTGTTATAACTTTGTTCAATAGTATATTAAACGGACTGTTAGTTACTATGGACTTGCGCCAATCCATCCTCCTGTCGCAAACCTTCTCCGATTTCAAATTTTGCCGTGATGTATTGTTGGATTTTTATCACTGTTTTTGACTTAAGCATCCTCATCCGAGTTGATCTAATAAGCTCTATGATAATTTCTCATTTCCTCCGTGGCCTCGTAAACTACTGCTCTTTTTAAGGTCTATACAACATCTGAAATAAAAGTGTATAAAATTATATTGTTTTCTCCATTATTTGTTGGTCTATCAATATCTGATCTATTATTGAGAGTTCCCTTCTAAGTGTCTATTCTTTGTTCGATATATAGTATTATACAGGGTAATTGAAAAAATCGCGCCGCGAAAATGACTAGTGAAGTTTATAGTTAAAAAAATGACTTTTTCCATCAGTTCTCCGATTCATTTATTTCATCTCTGAAGTGATTTTCTGGAAGTCCTTCAAAATACTCATCTCTGGCTGCCATCTAACTTCTTTATTTGATGAAAAGCACTTGCCACATAGGAATTTTTTGAGGTTTGAGGACAAATGAAGAGGGGCCAGATCCGGTGACTATGATGGATGCTCCAACAATTCGTAGTGTAACTCCATTAATTTGGCCATTGTAAGAATACCTCTGTGAGGCGTGCATTGTCTTGATGAAAAATGATTTTTTCTTCACTAAAGGGGTCTTTTGGTCTTTTCTCACGAATTTTTGCATATTGATTGAATTGATTTGAAAGGTTCGAGTAATATTGCCCTGTTATTGTTTACCAGTTTGAAGGTAATCACTTAACAAAATGCCTTTTGCATCCCAAAAAATTGATGCCATAACCTTTTTGGACCACTTTGGTTGCTTCGGAGCTGAACAACCTGCCTCAGTTCACTCTGCAGTGCGTTGTCTTCGTGCGGGATCATTCGAGATCATACCCAAGTCTCATTCAAAGTTACAAAACGAATTTTAAAATCTAATTTATTGTTTCGAAAAAGATCGAAATGTTGGTTAAAAAGTAGTTTTTGATCGGACTTTAACAAATGCGAAACCCATTTTGGATACAGCTTTCTGTCATCAGTTTGGATACAGTTATCTGTCATCCATAACCATATCATGTATAGAATTAATTATTTGTTCTGTAATCGCACTTATCGGACTTCCAGAACGAGGATCCTTATCCAAGTTTATACGACCACGTTGAAACTCACTTGCCCACTTACAAATCATTGTTTTTTAAGGAGCAGACTCCCTATTTCGCGATAAAATTCCATTGCCTTTAAATCTTTTTTTACAAAGAATTTAATCACTGCACGATTTTCAATGTTTTCCATAAAAAAAAAACACTTTATAAGTTTACTTTAATCTGCTGTTTTTGTACGAATGAATTGACAGATCGGCTTGAAACTTCATATATGTTCGTATGAGGGATAAAACTTCAAAACGTAGTAGATTATAGTTCTTTCACTGCGCTATAGGTGTCGCTCCGCGGACTTTTCAATTAGCCTAGTACACTAATATGCTGTGATAGTTCTCGCATGTCAGTTTATCTCCTTTCTTACATATTTCCGCCTGCTACCACCCTGCAGGTTTCTGTTCACTGTTCCAGATGTTGCCTAGTCCAATATTTGCCTCTAAGCTTCAGTAATTCTGAAGGTATCTAACAATCTATGCCACATCAATATATACACCGAAACTATTTATCACTTAGAGATTCTTATTATTGCTTCAATCCACTCAAAATGTCGTCTGTAGTAACTTGAATTTAAGAAAAAGGTAAATAACACAAAGGGCCCTTTTGAGTGAGCCTCCTGAGTGCCTTTTGAGAGAGCCATAGTTGAGTTTATGGTCAAGAATATGAATACAAAATTCAAAGGTAGACGGCGAATTATCGCAACATCTAGAAATCGATTTTATATATTTGACCACAAATTTGACCTTTTCTGGGAAATATTTTTCTACAAATGTCTATAACCCTTGTATTATATTCTTTTCTACTAGTTTGTCCATTTGGAATAAATTCTATGTGGACTCTATATCATTGATATATTGACTATATTATTGATATATAAAATAGTGACGTTAAATATTATTAGTAAGAAACTTTCTATTTATATATATATATATATATATATATATATATATATATATATATATATATATATATATATATATATATATATATATATATATATATATATATATATATATATATATTATATTAAGGAATTAACAAGGCTAAACAGAAGCTGAGAAACAAAAGATCGATCACAAATTTATGCCTTAATGCGTGAGGATGACGCAGTGTGCAGAGCGCGTATGGAAATGTTAGAGGTTGTCGAAAAATTTGATTCACGATTATATGAAGATCAGAACTAATCAAAGACAACAATACCCACGGATAAACAAATGCCAGATATCCTAGTGGAGGAAGTAACAAATGCTATAGAATTGATGAAAAACAGCAACACTCCAGAAAATGATAGTGTAACTGTCGAAATGCTAAAAGCTGGTGGTCGGACGTTGCAGAAAACATTGGCAAAATTATACTCAAAATGCCTCAAAGACCAAAAAGTACCTGACTTATGGAAAAATGCAGAAGTGATCCTTTTACATAAAAAAGGAGCACAGGAAGATTTAAAGAACTACCGTCCAATAAGCCTCCTATCAGTAATGTAAAAAGTTTTCACTAAGATAATATCTAAAATTAAGAAAAATGAATGACGCACAACCAAGTTAACAGCAGGATTCAGAAGTGGGTTCAGTACAATGGATCACATCCAGGTTGTACAACAGGCCATAGAAGGGCACAACGAATACACCATGCCCCTGTGCTTGGCTCTTATCAACTGCGAAAAAGCATTTGACTCCAAGCATGCCATAATGGATTAACTGCTTAGCCACTTAGCTTGATTATTTTAAAGGGGAATTAATGTAGAACGAGGTATAGGACAGGGTGACGCAATATCGCCTATTCTTTTCTCGGCTTGCCTTGACGAGGTATTCCGTAAATTGGGTTGGGAACAGGATGGTGTAAAGATCAATGGTTCAAACACACAAGACTCAGAGGACTGCAAAGACGCATACAAGAACTGCAAAGGGCGGATGAATGAAAAAGAGTCAGGTTATGTTCAATAAATTTGCTGATGATAGGAGAATTGCAGTTTTAGGAAGGAATCTGGAGATTGTGTACCACTTTATATATCTTGGGCAAAAGATTTCAATGGATGGACATGCCGCCCGGGAGTTGGAACGGCGTGTTAAATGTGGCTGGTAGGACCAGATGGACCGGGGCAATCCTGAAGTAGATACCGCTTGATCGTAAATGTCGTAAAGAAGACTGAAAGCTCGATGGACTGATGGCATCGTTAAGTATGAAGGACCCGAGTGGCAGAGGAAAGCCCAGGACCGTGGAAGTTGGAAGTATGCTGAAGAGGCCTTTATCCTGTAGTGGATCAACAAGGGCTGATGATGATGATGATGATCACTTTGGGGACGGTATAATAGCATTGGAGCACTAACAAAAATATCGCTGTCGAAGGAAAATAATTTAGTATATTTTATTACAGAAAATATTTTTTCCTTTTCCTATTAGGCCGAAAACTGTTCATATTACCTTCGAAGCCCATTGTTATTCTTATCATATCATTCGACATTTAATTGGAAAAGCGTACCTGTATAATAACTGACGTAACATTTAGTTTTGCAATCTATTGTTGTCATGAGCCAATTGAAGTAGCAAACATCCGTATAAGAATCGCAATCGTAACATGTCATGGTATTTCCTAAAAAAAAAAACCTGTTGCCTTTTTACAGCTTATTTAATTTAGTTCTTACTTACCATATCTGATTACAAACATATTCAGAAACAGAAATGTGTAGAACAATTTTAGATTCATTGGACACAAGTGACTTGGACAAAGAAGAACAATAAAATAGTATAGCTTACATTTACCCATAACTTAAAATTAACCAAAAATGTTACACTCTTGCTCAAAAGTTTATAATTATTTATTACAGTAATCAAAATATTTTCCATAACTTCCAGTAATTTGTTTACATCTTTCTGATAAAATTTCAATTTTGCTGAGAAAGTGTGAATAATCTTTAGGCTCAATCCATTGATCAACACATTTTTCAACTTCTTGTTAATTCGAAAAATCAACCGATGGTTTTAAGTCTGGAGAATATGGTGAATGTGAAAAGAATTTAGATCAAAAAGCATCATCAATTTATTAAAATGACAACGAAATGTCAATTTCTGTCATTGATGTGTTCTATGGAGATATTAAAACACGCTGAGATAGAAGTTACAGATACGATCTATGTCTATTTTTCATAAGAAGCCTCTATGTATCATGCAAGTGGTGAAACAACCCCACTTTTACACACAAAATTTGTAAACCGTGTAATTTTAAGACATGAAGGTGTAAATTGACTAGTAAAATCGTATGATTTGACTGTTCTAGATTTTTTTAACAGGCTTTTATTAACTTCACTTGTACCCATCGATGAAACGGAATCTTTGAACGTCCTTTTCACCCACTTCAAAACGTCAGATTAAATTGAAAACTTTGCAAACTTATCAAGGACCGACGACAATACAATAATTTAATAGTTCGTCCCATTATCCTAAACAGGATCGTCAGGATGAAGGATTTGCTTTCGGAGAGAGAGCTTGAGACGCGGCTACAATGCCCAAGGAAGGTAGTAGGCGTGCAAATTGTCACTCCCGCCACGGGTAGGTAGTGACGAAAAATAAACAATAGCTTAAAAAACTAAAAAACACGCTTTTATTGCAGATCAAACTAAAAAATGAAAAATCAATTACAGTTTTAAAAAACTAAAAAAGTGTGGGGTGCTTTGTACCATATTTTCATAGTAACTCTACTTATAGAAACGGTACTGATGGAATATTTATAACAACTAACATCGAACACCCCACACTTTTATCACAATGACACATTAATGTTCTCATTCATCACTTTATTCTTATACTAAAAAATTATTTTTTACGTCTTAGTTCGCTTTACCATTAGAGCGTGTTTTTTAGTTTTTTAAAACTGTAATTTATTCTTTAAAACTGCGTTAAATGGAAAGTCTATGCCCATAGTCCAATGAGCTAAAATAACTGAACTAGAGCCGAGGAATTTTGGAAAAATGATATTGAAAAGGGAGGCAAGATCTTTAAGAAAAGTTAAGTCAGTAATTTGGACAGTGGACTATTCGTATAATGTCCGCAACATAGGACATAGGACATAGGACACTAATGTTTTTGCGACTTTTTAATTTTTGTTTCATATTGTTCATTCCTTCTTGCATTTACTAACTTGATTTAATTACCGAAAAATGTACCTGATAAATTGATTTAATGAAACATGTTACATCTGAAATAGTTGCAAATAATGATTTTATGGCGGGCCAAAAATATAAGACAGTTTTGATTTTTCCAAAAAACACTTTATTGAGAAGATTTACAATTAAAATTAATAAATTTCCTCTCTTATCTCTAAAACTGAAATCATTCGATTAGGGCGAGTTATATACAGGCGCTTAATGATATTTTAAGGAACTGTGACCCATATTTCCTCAGTTTTAAATTGTCTCTTTGTACATTTCTCTGGTCAACCGTTACGAAATATTTTCAATGATGTTTAGATCTGGGGACCTTTCTGAGCACTCTAAAATGCAAATATTCTGCGGATATATCTTGTGTAGGTAGAACTGTCGGTTGCAGAATTACTGTTCAGAATTAAATGAAACTTGGCATATTGGTATAATATAATAAGATAATGAAGCAGTTACATTTTTAAAGAGCTGCACAGAACCAGAAAAAAGGTATTAATAAAAAACAATTGTTGCCTTTACCATTGGGAAATCACAGACTTTATTTTGTTTCACAAAAAATACCGTTCAGATAACAATCCAATTGGTACCAACGGAAAGAAAATTTCGAACATTTTGGTTACTCACAAATCTAGCTTCAGAACGTGTGATAAGACTAATTAGCATATAATTAAGAAAAACGTACTATGTTAATTACATGTGGCAACGCCATCAAAGAGGTTGATGCAGCGCGCGAAATTTAAACATACATCCACTGGTACTTCGATTCGACTCCCTTTTCATGGTGTTCACATCGTGTGAAGCGAGGTGGGTGTTATTGCCGGTTATTATCCACGTGCATTTGAATCATCTTAAGAGTTTTATTTTGGTAGAACGGGGTTTTATCGAGAGGTAAGTACTGGTGCAAGCTATCGAAGTAGTATTTTGATAACCCGTCTTCAGATTTCATTTTTTGAGAAGTTTATATTAGTGATTGTGATTGTGTATTTAATTTTTATCGAACAGTATTTGGCCCATTGTCACCCCGATAACCAGGCCGGACGAAGCCGGATGCTTCCAGTGGCGATCTTTTGCAACAATTTAATTTTTGACCCATTGTCACGCCGGTTAACAGGCCGCATGAAGCCGGATGCTTTCAGTGGTATTTAAATTATATAATAAACTGCTATTTTATATTTAAGTGACGAAGTTATGGCTTCGAGCTAGACTAATATCGCCACTCCTAATGCGCTGGCCAATTGCCATCTGTCTGGAGCAGAAGCCAAGTTACTTAAAAAGAAGAAGACATCGAATGGGGTATATGAGGATATCAGTGTTATAATTATTTTTTTATTACAAAATATACACAATACTTTTTATTAATACAGTTACATTTAATACATAAAGTAACACATAACAAAATATATAGTATTATATAAATAAACTTTAATATTGACGTTTTTTTGCGCATAATCTCATATTTTGAATGAAACAGAATTACTGTAAGCCATATATATATATATATATATATATATATATATATATATATATATATATATATATATATATATATATATATATATATATATATATATATATATATATATATATTTATATATATATGTGAGCATTGGTTAGTTGCTTGACCGGGAGGAAGCCCCACCCATCCCTTACATTGGAGGGCACATGTTTCGTCTGTTGGTGGTTAGACTCATCAGGGTACCGACATATGCTCTCTCGCCAAGAATAGGGAGTCCCTCTCCACAATCAAACAACCCATATTTTCGCCGACTTCTCGTCGGATATATCGGGTGTATAGCTCCTAACTACTGTAGTCTCATTGGACGCAGTCCAAAGAAATCCAAAAACTCTATGTATAAGCCATCCGACGTCTCAATCTCCCTCGTCCCAATCTAGCTCGTCCCAATCTTATCTTTCAGTGAGATAACACCAGACTGGCAACAGCTCGTTAAGCAGTGTAGCTTTGAAAAGAGTTTGGAACCAGCTATCAACGTTCTATATTTATTACCGATAGAACACGCGTGAGATAGAATGTGTGAAATAAAATGTATTTTTCATAGTAGTTTTTGCATTTTTTTGTTCTTCAGTATACTTTTATGTGGTTGGCATACATGCATTTATATCTCCTAATAACAAAATATATTACTAAATTTAAACATTAATATAATTTGGTAATAATAAATTAATCTATGACGTTTTAATTGTTAAATAAACATACCAATTACATTAATATTATTTTGGAAAGTTTCAGTTCTTCTTTAGAACAAGAGTTAGAGTATATAAAGTAATGTTTAGTTTGATCATTGCTAATTTATATTAGTTAATATTGGACCAAGAAAGGTTCATCGAATTTTATTAGAAGATATTAGATGTTAGAGTTTTTGTGGAAACGCCTTCGGTAATGGTCCTGTGGTAATTAACTCCCCAGTAATAGCCCTGCCTTCTATCAGATAATTTATGAGTACCACACCAATATAGAATAGTTTTGCTTTTCTTTTGGGCCCCTTTAATTGCTCCTATCACCTGTTTAAGACTGTCTCATACATGTAATGATGAATCCATGTTTCAGCAACAGTTATAAAACATCTAAAGGTATGTCCATACTTGTTCAACTTTTAGTCGTCAAGCCGCAAGGATCTGTTGAAAAGTTAGACGCATACGATGTTGATCGAGCAGATATAATCTGCAAATTTTTGCAATAGTTTACAAGTTTAAGTTACAGCAAAGTAGTGAATATAAATAGTATAGGAAATATAAAATATTAAATTATATATTTAAGAACAAAAAATAAATATATAATTTTGAAAGCAATATCTTTTTGCAAACTCCAGGGCAAGACGAAATCACAGCAGAAATGCTGAAATATATGGGATAAATAGCAAAGGAAGAATGGTTGTCCCTACTAAACTATATCGAAATAGAAAATAAAGTACCAACAGCCCGGAAAATGGGTATAATATTGCCCTTGTTAAAAAAAGGATATATCAAAGAACATAAAAGTATAAAGGAATCACACTAACAAGTTTATCTATTCAGAAAAATATTTACCAGAATAATAGCGTATAAAATTCCTCAATTTTGAGGAAAATTGAGGAATTTTATGATGATGTGGCCCAGCTTTTATATAAGGAGAAATGTAGATACAAAATCCTGATGGGTGATTTTAATGCCAGAATTGGAACAACAAAAACTGACGAAAATGCAACTGGCCCATATAGGACTGGTGAGCGAGACAATAGAGGTAACAGATTGGTTGATTTTGCTAAGGACAAGAACTATATATTATGAATTCGTTCTATAAGAAAAATATTACCAGAAAATGGACATGGAAAAGTCCATCTGGGCTCACAAGTGAAATTGATTACATGACCAACGATAAAACAATATTTACCAATTGTACTGTCCTTAACAATTTTAATGTTGGAGGTGATCACCGAATGGTACGAGCAAAAATTAGGATTAACTGTCGAAGAGAACGCGAAAGAATGGTAAGATCAAAGAAGGGTAAAGTGGATTCTGGGAAGCTGCTGGAGAGAGGAAGCGATTTTGAGATTGCTTTGTCAAACCGGTTTGCTGTGTTACAAGATCCGGAGGATGTGGAACTATCAGTTCAATATGATGAAATCGCCAACAATGTGCTCAAACGGCTGCTTCAATAGCACCAGAAAAAAAATGTCTCAAGCAGACAAAAATCTCCAGTGAGACTAATGATTTAAGAAACGGCGGGCGATAAGAAATGCAGATAATCCTTTTGACAGGGTCAAGTTCACTGAGCTCTGCAAAACTATAAGAAAATGTATCATAGAAGACCCGCCCCTATTCAATATGCAGCTAGTGCAGAAAACCCTACGAGAAAACAAAAGAATTAACAAGGCTAAACAGAAGCTGAGAAACAAAAGAACGCAAATATATGCCTTAAGGCGTCAGGATGGCACAGAATGCAGGGCGCGTACGCAAATGTTAGAGGTTGTACCAGAACCAATCAAAGACAGCAATACCCACGGAAGAACAAATGCCTGATATCCTAGTGGAGGAAGTAAATATTATAGAATCACAAGTAACAAATACTATAGAATCGAAAAACAGCAAGGCTCCAGGAAAGGACAGTGTAACTGTGGAAATGCTAAAAGCTGGCGGTCGGACGTTACATAAAACACTAGCAAAATTATACTCAAAATGCCTCAAAGAACAAAAAGTACCTGAGTTATGGAGAAATGCAGAAGTGATCCTTTTACATAAAAAGGGACCACAGGAAGATTTAAAGAACTACCGTCCAATAAGCATTCTATCAGTAATGTACAAAGTTTTCACTAAGATAATTTCTAAAAGAATATTAAAAAAACTGAATGACGCTCAACCAAGAGAACAAGCAGGATTCAGAAGTGGATTCAGTACAACGGATCACATCCAGGTTGTACAGCAGGTCATAGAAAGGCACAACGAATACACCATGCCACTGTGCTTAGCTTTTATCGACTACGAAAAAGCATTTGATTCCATCACTAAGCATGCAATAATGGAGGCACTGCTTAGCCAAGTGGTAGATAAAGCATATGTATACCAATTAGGATCGATATATGATGGAGCTACAGCCACAATTCACCTTGATGATCTTGAAGTGGGAATTAATGTAGAACGAGGTGTACGGCAGGGTGAAGCAATATCGCCTATTCTTTTCTCGGCTGTCCTTGAAGAAGTATTCCGTAAACTGGATTGGGAACAGGATGGTGTAAAGATCAATCGTGCAAACTTAAACCATCTTAGATTTGCAGATGATATCGTTCTCCTTTCACAATACCCAGAAGAGCTGCAAAGACGCATACAAGAACTGCAAAGGGCTGGCGAACCATTGGGCTTGAAAATAAGCCTGAAAATGAGTCAGGTTATGTTCAATAACTTCGCTCAGGACAGAAGAATTTCAGTTTTAGGAAGGGATTTGAAGATTGTGGACAGCTTTATATATCTTGGACAAAGGATTTCAATGGAGGGGAATACCGCCCGACTGCTGGAACGGCGTATTAAATGTGGCTAGCAGGCATTCGGCAGGCTCAACATTGTGTTAAAAAGCAGACTCTCACTTTGCCTGAAAAGAAAAGTCTTCGATCAGTGCGTTCTACCGGTTATGACATACGGAAGTGAAACCTGGACAGTCACATTGCAATCAATTCAAAAACTTCGGGTAGCACAGAGGGGAATGGAAAGATGTATGCTTGGCATTGCAAAATGAGACAGAAAGTCCTGTGCATGGATCAGGGAACAAACGAAAGTCTGTGACATCATTGGAAGAGTAAAGCAATTGAAATGGAGATGGGCAGGCCATATAGCGAGGCGATGGGATGACAGATGGACCAAGGCAATCCTGGAGTGGATACCGCTTGATCGCAAACGTCCGCGAAGAAGACCGAAAGCGCGATGGATTGATGACATCGTTCTGGCTTCATCCTGGGCCTTCATCCTGCAGTGGATCGACATGGGCTGATGATGATGATGATGATGATGATGATGAATAGCGTATAGGCTGAGAGAAAAATTACATGATATACACACGAGATCTGATAATTATAATTAGATAACTAGAAGAAAAACTGTTAAGAAAAGAAACCGAAATCCGTATTCATTTCATTGACCTGAAAAAAGCATTTGATGGAGTAAAAAGAACGGATGTTTGGAAAAGTTTAAAGAAGAGAGGAGTAGAAGAGGGAGTAATAGAAATGATCAAGACCTTATACAACAAAAACAAAAATAAAGCAAGAATACATAACGATGAATCCACAGAATCTGTGACAGGAATCGGTCTAAGATAGGACTGCGTACTAAATCCACAGTTATTTTCACTAATTACACTAGTTTACAAATTAACTTTTTTATATACCCCGAAAGAAATGTACATACATATGTTATCCTATCTTTCTTAAACCTAAAAGTGTTAGCATTTTTTTTTCTACAGTTAAATAATTTTTAACTACCCAGCGTGGTGACTTCAGTTTAATATTTATTTACTCGATTCAATTCAAATATTTTGTTTCAAATTGAATTAAAATGTCGAATAGAAAGCGTGAACCAAGTTCTGGTCGTTTTTGCGACGTTTGTGGACAGTTTATATTTTCAAAAAAATAGTAGACCCATTGTAGATTCGTTAAAAAGTGCATATCTTCATTACTTTGTATTTCCTGTTGCGAATCAGGATAAAAAGTGGGTGCTTCATGTGTTTTGTGAAAGCTGTAGAATCGTTTTACTACAGCGGTCATCATTAGATAACGTAGACCTTCCATTTGGTTCACCAATGTTATAGAGAGAAGCTAGTAAATAGGAAAATTACTGTTACTTTTGTGTTACGAAGACAGTGGTATATAATTCAAAAAATTAGGCGAGCATTGCATATGCCGAAATTCCGTCTGTTATTAAGCCAATTTTACATTCAAAGGATCTTCCATATCCAATTTGTACCGGTAATTCGAGTAAAAATATATTAGAAGATGACAATGAAAGTGGTGCTAAAGTTAAATTGCTTTCTAGTTATTCTGACGATTTTCTCTTCATGGAAACACTCCACATTTAATTAACCAAGCCGAATTAAATGATCTTATAAGAGATTTACAACCATCAAAAGACCCTCAGTTTGAAAGGCTTTTACCATATATGTTAATGGAAAAGCTGCTTGCAATCATTTAAAATGGCTGTCGAAGAATTTTTGGGAAATAAAAAATTATAAAGATATTGTTGCTGATTTATTGAAAAATTTTCAACAGATGGGAGTGAAACTAAAAACTTAGGAAGTATGGGTGACGAACAGGAGGAATGTTTCCACCAAGATTCAAAGATTTTCGAAGGACATCAAGGATTTTGGGATGAAAACATGTAAAGGGATTACTGTTGGTAAATAGGTTTTAGAAAAATCAAAACAGTGACAACATAAGAATTACTGTTCGCTGATGATGGAAAAAAAACTACAACATAACGTAGAGTTATATCACGAAGAGCTAAGAAAAATAAGCATGGAAATAAATATGGATAAAAGCAAAATAATGGTAATTACAGGCACAAAAATAAAACATAAAATTGTACACGATGAGAACATAACGGAGCAAGTCAAAAACTATAAGTATTTAGGCACAGTAATAGAAGATAATGGAAAAATGGACGATGAAATGAATGAAAAAATGGGGAAAACAGGCAAACTATACAACACCCTAAAAATAACATTCCTAGGAAAAAGACCTACCGAAACAAGTAAAAGCACAGGTGTATCAGAAAGTAGTGGGACCATCAATGATATACAGCAGCGAATCTTGAACCTTAATAAAGAGAGGCAAAAGTAGAATTACAGCTGCAGAAATGAGATTCCTACGCAAAGTGGAGGGAATTACAAAAAATGATAGAGTGAGAAATACGGCAGTAGTAGAATGACTTGAAACGAAACCAATAGAATGAGCTATAGAGGAAAGACAACTGCACTGGCTGGTCTACAGAATGGATGAAGAGATATTAGCAAAGTAAATCTATGAAGTGAAAACACGAGAAAAAAAATAAAGCTAAACGTCCAAGACTGAGATTGGAAGAACAAGTGCGACAAGCGGTAGAAAAACGAGGAATTCATTGGAATGAGGCTAGAAAATTAGGTAACTAAACTAAAAAACTAATTAGGTAATTTAACGGTACAATGAAATTTTAGATTAAATAAAATAAAAAGTAATAAAATTGTAAATTGATTGTGGAAGGAATATTTTTTTATATATTTTCTTGTAGTAAATTGAAATAATTGTTCTAAATCTTCCTTTGACCATACATATTTTCTGTATTTTTTCCTTATTTTCAGTGCTCTTATCAACACCAGCACAGCAACACTCATACCGGCGAATATGAACTGAACTAAACTTCACTGAACTTAGGAAGAAGACATGCGCCTTACCTTGCGCTAGGATGCATGCGCTAAAACATGCAATAACGCAAGTTGAAAGGCATGTTGAACGGGTGTTGACGTACTACAAGGAAGTCAGAAGTATCATGTTTAAAATAAGTCTAAACGTTCTTGAGAGGTGTTCATTCGAATTTGTCTTTGGTTGACTATTAATAAACATCGTGTAAAATCTAGTGAACACTGGTTATCAAGATGTCTTTTTGTATGTCTACCTGGGTAAAAAACTGTACCCATAAAAAAGTCTTTTATGACAGCTCCAACGTCAATTTTATCCATTTTTCAAGAAATGTTAGAACGTCTGGATACAGTAAATCATTTAACACATATCATAGTCACTTAGTCATATTTATGATATATCTGTCCTGATGGACACCCTGCGTAGGGTGGGAGATTATATTTCATTCCTTAATAACAGATTTCAGTTTTTTCTTTTCACAAATTTCTTCTTCGCTATTAAAGTGATCACACTGAAAATCCTAGAACAAGCACTAAGAAACTTTCATCGGAATTAAGAGTATCTCGCACCATAATGCCAAAGAATTGTAGAATTTTTTTAAACAGTGCTTAACTAAGTATCTCAACATCAGAAATAATTTTGTTACAGCTTAGTAAATATTCCGTCACTCTGGAGCTAAAAATGCATCAAACAACAAAAATAAACGCAAACTTTAAAAAAAGAAAATTCTTTATTGAGTAAAATATCAAAAACAAGTTGCTAAAGCTAATAACATAAGCTAATACCATTTTAAAACATTTTCAGATCTATTCTACAAAAAAAAACGTAATCTAGCACAATCTATAATATGTAACAAACTCTGTATATATATATATATATATATATATATATATATATATATATATATATATATATATATATATATATATATATATACATTGAAATCCTAAAAGAAATAGCAGAGAAGGTAGGACTCCAAATTTCCTTAGAAAAGACATAATACATGACCTGCAACAAACTAAGAAGACCATTTCTAAAAACAAAATATGGTAACATCAGACGAGTCTCTCAGTTTAAATATTTGGGTGAAATAATCATGGAAAATGGGTTGGAAAAAGCGGCCAATAAGGGTAGATGTAAAAAATGGAAACTGCATTAAGACTTACACAAACTATTTACAACAAAAATTCATATCTAAAAACACAAAACTGAGACATTACAACACAGTTATTAAGCCAGAATGTCTATATGGGGCAGAAACGCTCATTTTGAATAGAAATAGACACATTGAGGAGATTGAAAAGAAGGAAAGAAAAATCATAAGAAAAATACATTCATTTGTACATTCGAATTTATTTATACATTTGACTATTAACAAACATTATGTAAAATGTAGTGGACACTGGTTATCTAGATGTCAGTCCTTTTGTATGTCTACCTGGGTAAAAAACTGTAGCCATAAAAAACTACTTTATGACAGTTCGAAGGTCAATTTTATGCATTTTTCAAGAAATTGGAATTTTTGGATTGGAAAATTTCTGAATGCAGTAAATCATTTAACATATCATACTTAACAAATGGAGGGTGGAGGATTATATTTCATTCCTTAATCCCAGATTTTAATTTTGTCTTTTCACATATTTCTTCTCCACTATTAAAGTGATCGCACTGCGAAATATTTAGTAGACGGTTTTTAACAAAAAGATAGGGAAAGATTAGGTCGTCCACGTTCTCTCGATGCCGACGTTTTAAGAGCAACTGTGGCTGCAAATCCTAGAACAAGCACTAAGAAACTCTCATGGCAATTAAGAGTGTCTCTCACCATTGTTGTGAGAGACACTCACAACAATGGTGAGTTTATTGTAACTAAATACTTTATTACAACTTAGTAAATATTTCGTCACTCTGGGGCTAAAAATTCATCTAACAACAACAATAAACGCAAACTTAAAAAAAAGAGAATTCTTTATTAAGTAAAATATCAAAAACAAGTAGCTAAAGCTAATACTTAAATTTAAAACATTTTTAGACCTATTCTACAAAAATAAAACGTAATCTAGCACAGTCTGTAATAGGTAACATACTCTGTATATATATTATTTTGTATTGATTTTATATAATAGAAAAAATGTAACATCTGATAGATGGTATACAAAAATATATGTGTTGCTGATAGTGTCGCTCTTGAAACAGTATATAAAAATTTAAAAAGTTATAGTATTGCAACTACAAGAATTTTTTCACATTTCTAACACATTACTAGAGTAATATTTTCTTTTAGATGCACATATCTAAAACGTACATGATTATTCAATAAATTAGCAACATTAACAACAAGCAATTGTACAATCTACAGTAGATAAGACATAAATCAGAACATAAATCTATGGAAAAATGAGTGAGATATTATGGTTGTTTAAAATAGGAAGGCCAAAGTGGCCAGCACTAAACCAAATACAGTAAATCCTGCCAGTTTGGAGGCTGAGTTACATTTGTCGGTGTCGCAAGTGTTGCATTGGATTTGTAAATCTTGACCCGATGCCCCAGAAAGCCAGCCAGCTGTTTTGGCGATTGTGTCACACCCAAAAGCCGGTGGATTCTGACATCCTCTAGCGATGTATTCAGCACCGTTGGCATCTAAACCAGAAATTAAGACAATTAAGCATACATAGTATATTGTGAGTCGAATATTTTATTATTCACATTAAATAATGACTGATGATGATTTTATTATTCATTTCATAATCATTTTGACTGAAATGATTTTATTATTCACATTACATAATGAGATCATTGTTCATCTAAGATCAAATTTATCTATAGATCAAATTTATCTAGGTGTAATGACTACATTTTACACTATCACACATTTTCTCTATAAATAATGTTAGAAGAACCAAATATAAATGTAGCTGCGACGATCAGACTTATCTGAAAAAGAAATGCAGTTTTTAAAATAATGATTTTTTTTTGGATCCGGTCTGTTTGTTCTTTGTCTCCGTTTCCGTAACTGAAGTTGTTGGCCATATACAAACAGACACATTATTGGGTATCTGTTTGTCTATGGGCCAGGTTATTGGTGAAAGTAAAATACCAACAAAGCAGAGTTTTCTTTGATAATTCACTAATACATTTTTATTTTTGGTTTTTAAAATTCCCTAAATAAATTTGCGTTCGGCATCCCGAAAAACAGAAATAGTAAAGGAATTTTGACCAGGTTTTATGGTAATCTATGTGCAACGGATGTGTCATCCAGACACTTCATTCTAAAAAACATATCAAACAAATCATAAAGATAATTTTAATGATGATTGATGAATAATAAATGTTCCTTTCACTTCACAAAACTACTTTAATGGATATTGATGATTCAAGCTAATTTTATGAACGTTAACCTGGCCTTAATCATAATTAAATAGAATAATACCCAGTTTTTTTGTAAATGCTGTAGAAAAGCCCAAATTCTTTTCGTGACTAGGAAAATCAATATATCACTTATCGATTTTTTGTGGGGAGGTTACAAAAACATTCTTGGAAAAACAAGAATGTTTACATCTATAAAATTTAGTGAAATATTTTCATTGGAAGGGTATTAGCCCTGCGTTATAGAATTCTTGTTATTGTTGAGAATTTAGGTCACTACATAATAACTTGAAATATACTGTCGGACGAAAACAAACATAGTTTAAACAAATTTTCTAATAGAGTGTTTGAAGAATATTTCTGGGGTTTTACTATGCAATAAAACAAAACTATTTATGTACGTACAGCAGGAAAAAAAATTAGAAAAACCTGATTTTTAGGGATTTATCACAAATCGTGGCGTTATTTTCGTTAAATTTGTTTTTATTTGTAAATATAAGTAACATAATATGAAAACAAAGTTGTTTGAATCAATATCAATCATACAAATAATAATCCAAATAATGCTATTTTGGACTGCAAAGAAAATATTTGTCTACTTTGTATAAAAACTGCTTGAATGTAAACGCGGGCACTGTAAGAATTAGTGTGGCCAATTGTACTTACTATTCCTGTAAATCCTTTCAGTTTACAGTAAAATAAAATTTCAGTTTAGCAAGTGATTTTAATTTGTGTGTTGGAAATGTGTCCGAAGCGAAAAGAGATTCTTGTGGGAGTGATAGTGGTATTGTACCGTGTCAGAGAGAGTTACAGATTATTTTAGAAAATGCGGTATACTATAAAAAAAAAGAATGACGGGAACAATTGTTTAATTTAATTGATTTAAAGGTGTTTCGAGAACAGCATATGAGTTTTCGTCACTCCAAATGCGGCAATTGTCCTTTTTTACGAAGCCATTTAACCAAAATGAGCTTCATCGTTGAATATGATTTTTTCAAGAAATAATGGTTCTGTTTCAAATTGCCTTAAAGCCCAATCTGCACAATTTCTACGCAACAGATGGTCATTTGGTTTGAGTTCTTGGGTTAGCTGAATTTTACACGCCTTGAAATGCAAATATTTATGAAGAATATTCCAAGTAGTGCCATAAGAAAGCCCAAGTTCTTGAGAACGACGGTTAATTGATTATTTTCATTCACACTTTGACTCACAGTATCGATGTTTTCAGTAATACGTTTAAGTTTCTGACGGGTTGGATTCTTAGCATCACAACACTTTTTGTGATTTTAAAGACAAATGTAAATTTTGGCAGGAATAAGAAAAAAAAATTGCTTTTACGTTTTACAAAATATATAATACTAGTTTGATAATCCTTTACTTTGAGACATACTCGGAGAAAAAGTTCGAAATCTTTTTACCGACGAGAGCAAACTTGCAAAGCAAGTTTTCAAGCCAGCCAACATTTTAACTTTATAGTGAAGAAAGAATACTAGGCTTAACAGAGACAACATGCAGTAAAGCACTGTGGTGGTAATGTTATTGTTTGGACTGCACGTCTTACAATGAGTAGCCAGATCTTTACATTATAAAAGGTAACATGACAGTCCGGCCCTACGTGGAAGTGTTCCGAGACAGTGTTATAAAATTAGGGCTAGAAGAGGCCTTTGATTTCCAACAGGATGATAATGTTAAACATTCATCTAACATAACCAAAGAGTAGATCTCTTATAATGTGCCTAGATGGTTGCATATACCTCCCCCGTAACCGGACTTATCCCATAGAACATTTATGGCATATTCTAGACAGAAAAAATACATACAAATCACAATTAAGAGCTAGGAGTATCTAAAAGACGCAATTTTTTTAACGTGTGGTACAGTTCACCCATATATATTAGAAAAAAATCGTACTAATGGGATGGGCATGAAATACTAAATAAATCAGGTGCCAATGGAAATTGATTTTTATAAAAATTTGCTACTGGTGCTTAGCGGTGTGCAAATATTTTTATGCGGTTTAAAAAGTTATTGTTAAATATATTATTTATTTTATTGATATTTTCAAATAAATTATTAAGCATATTATGTCATTTTTTGTTATACAGGGTGTTAGGTAAACATGCGGCAAAAATTAAAGGGGTTATTCATTAACTTATTCTAAGAATATTTTGTTGTATGACGATTTTTGAAAAACCCCTTTGTTTCGAAGATACAGGGTGAACAAAATTTACGACATTAACAACATTTTATTATCAAAAAGTACATGTAAAGTTGCTCAATCTACTATAAATATTCGAAATGACTTCCTCCAGCCTTGATACAAGCATTCAATCTTCTCGTCATTGAATGCCGAACTCTTTCAAACACACCAGGGTCGTTTCTAATTGAGTTACACCCAGCAATTATTCGATTTCGCAAATCATCCAAATTCTTCAATGGAGTAGCGTAAACTAATGACTTCAGATATCCCCAGAAGAAAAAATCCAGGGGGTTTAAGTCCGGGAATCGAGCAGGCCATGCGTGTGGCCCACTTCGACCAATTCAGCGATATCCGTATGTTGCTGTTAAAAAAAGCACAAGCAACCAAACTGAAATGTGGTGGTGCACCATCGTGCATAAACCACATTTCATGCCTTGTTGCCAATGGTACATTTTCCAGAAACTCAGGCAGCGTTGCTTCCAAAAAGTTGGGATACACCTCGCCAGTAAATCTTTGTGATAGAAATACCGGTCCAATTAGATAGTCACCTACAATTCCAACCCAAACATTCAACGAGAACTGATGATGAAAACTATCTTCGCATGCCTTATGCGGATTTTCATCTGCCCACACATGGTTATTATGAAAATTTCTTATTGCGTTTCTTGCGAAAGTGGCTTCATCGGTGAAAAGAATTTGTGTTAGGAATAGAGGGATGCGAAGTAAAGTTTGCAATATCCATTGACATAATGCAATACGTGGAGGAAAATCAACAGGTAGTAGTGCCTGAACGCATTGAATGTGGTATGGATACAAAAAATTGTCCTTAAGAATTTTCCAAACTGTCCAGTGGCTCACATTCAAAGTATTTACAATTTTTCGCGTAGAACTACCAGAGTCTTCCGTTATCATGTCCAGCACATTCTGTTCCAATTGTACCGCTCTTACAGTGAGTGATCTTCCTGGCCCTTCAGTTCGTTTCAATGTGTCTGTTTCACGAATACGTCGATGAATGTTTTCGAAGATTTTTCGGTCAGGAACATTACGGGCTGGAAATCGTTCACTGTACAATCGCCTAGCTTGTAATGCATTGCCATCAGCAAGTCCATACATGAAGTGCAAGTCAGTCATCTCGGCGTTTGTATACATTATGATACAGGACTTCACTCACTATTTAAACACGTTAAACAGCCAAACGTCACTCAATCTATGTAAACAAACGCGGTAGTCTGAGGACCGATGAAGTCCACTTACTAGATAAAACAGCCGTTCCAAGTGATCGAGATCGAAAAAAACATTTTTTGCACTTTATAAACTCATTGACGTACACCCTACTTTTATTTAGATTAACGATTTCAACAAATATCGAATATGGTTGTCGCAAATTTTGTTCGCCCTGTATCTTCGAAACAAAGGGGTTTTTCAAAAATCATCATAGGACAAAATATTCTTAGAATAGGACAAGGAGTAACCCCTTGCATAAATAAACAAATAATTTATTTTCTTTTAATTTTCTTCATGATTCTTCAATACACAATTATTCAATCGATTTCGTTTAGTTTGCTTCTCAAATAAGTAAATTCCTCAACAACTTCAATGTTGCCATTGCTGATTATCCAATTCTGTTTTCTTCTGCGATTCTCTTTTCCACCAGAAACCTTATTTAATATTATTGAAATGCTAAACTTGAAGAGATTTACCACTAAACACCAATTCACTTTTCTTGAACTCTTCAAGGCACGTTTCGCTAACCGATGATGTTAGCATTACCAGGAGATGATTTAATCTAATCTAGATTGAATCACTATAAGATCTAAGATCTGACATCTTACCATTTTTATCATCTAAGATTAAATTGAATCATCTCCTAATCATCCCCATCTCAAGCAAATGTCAATCCAATTTTAATGTGATTTACCAGTTTTTGTAAAGAAATATGTACAAACTATGTACAAAGTTCCAACAGAAGAATTGATTATTGAAATGCTTTAATTAAATTTTAACTGTATAAAACAACTTTATCGCATTTTAAACGTTAAAACAATTGGTAATTTGATTAAATGTATGCATTTATTTCACGTCAGCAACGAAGGTTAAAGTTGGCGATGACCTAATATTTAATATGATATCATGACTATAATAATAATATAAAAACCTACAGGAAAAAATGTTTAATATTTTGAATATGTTTCAGTCATGATCGCCAAAAATGTTTACAAGGCCAATACAAAAGTTAACAGCGTCATAAAAATAGGACAGTTTTGTTTCCTTTTTATCGGATGATCTCATTAAAGAGTATTTTAGTTTGGTGATTTCAGTGACCATAACCATTAACACCTTCTGCTTTTATGCATACGAGGTGTGCAATTAAAGTAGTCAGACTGGTGGCGTAGCGTTCGATTTGGTTCTAGGCTAATTGAAAGGTTCGCGAAGCGGAAATGATAAAACAAGTTTATAGTTGAACAAATGACTTGATTCTTCCGTATATTCTCCTTTAAGCTCAATACATTTTTCCAGCGGTTCTCCAACTTGTTTATTCCTTCTCGGAAGTGATTTTCTGGAAGTCCTTCAAGAATATTCTATAATTTGTAAATGTAGTTACCTTTTGCTTCAATTTTGTAACATTTTGGACCAACCAGAGAGTTCAAAAATCCAGCACTTTGACATTCTTCGGTGTTGTAAGTGAACGAGGCCAGACTCCAAGCACAAGCTGTACTGTCCTTGCTGTTGCAACTGTAACATTGCAGTCCATTTGCTGAAAATGTTCAAAACCTGTAATATCTTAAATAAATAAATATATACGATAAATATATAATACGATAAATCAATTGTTATATTGTGATCATGAACCGAACTTGATAGAAAATATTAACTAAAATAAATAGAAAATCTGAAATGACAGTATAACTTATACCAAACCTCTTAAGATCAATAGAGGGGTAAGACAGGGTGACACACTGTCTTTAAAATTGCATACGTTTCCCTTAGAGGACATATTTAAAGAACTAAACTGGGAAGATATGGGAATGAATATAAATGGCAAACGTATCAGATGACAAAGGTCTCAACATGAACCTAACCAAACCCTGGGCACTCGAGTCCAGCTGACCGTCATTAATCTAGAGAAATCTATTGCCAATTTAAATTCATAAGAAAGAAAAAAATCATTTAAAGTTTAAAGCACTCTCTTTCCTTCTCGCTCTAATTCTATTAGAATAGAATAAAAATACAGTGAGCGGGCGGATTACATTCTGTGAATTCGCTGTCCAGATAACATTTAGGTTTGTGGTTCTGGACAGTGTTGCCGACCTAACACATTTTTTTCGTAGAATCTGTTATTTTCATGTTCTGATAGTTTTTGAACTGTGCCTTCAAACGTTTCTGAATTATTTTTACTGTATTCTTTGCAGTTTTAGCTATTTTCTGGTTAATTTCTATTTTTGTGTTAAGCGGTCAGTGTAAGCAGCTTGTCTCGTCACTTATCAGTTATTTTGAACAGGAACGAGATAATGAGGCTCCTCTTTTGCCATTAAAAGCTGTGAGAGAGGTATGTATTAATAACTAGTAGGTCTCATGGTTAATTGAAGTTTTTTAGCGAGTTTCAGCTACACTAAATATTAATATTGGTACAGTTAGTGCAATTTCGAAAAAGTTGAAGAATAACGAAATGTTAAAATCACCGAATTAAAAGCATCAACATCCAAAACGAGTAACTAATCTAGATCATCTTAATGTGGGCTCAATTCGCAATCAAATCTATGAAATGTATGAAAAAAAGTGAGTAGATTTACATGGTAATGTAATACAATTACATGGTATGGTAATATTGTAATTTTATTAAATTTTATTGAAACTATTTCAGAACAAACGGTTAATCTTGAAAGTATTCATGAAAAACTAAAGAATATGCAGCTCTTTGATGGATGTAAAACTTTGCTTCATACACTTCTAAAAGAAATTGGTTTCAAATGGAGTAAAGATACTCTACGTAGGGGCTTGATGGAACTCCCAGATATTGCCTATAAACGAATCCAATTTTTGAAGACATATCAAAATATCAAAGACGAATTTCTGTTTGATTTTGTTTATTTGGATGAAACATGGATATTTCAAAATTGTACCTTGAGTCACTCATGGCAAGATGATAACAAGAGGAGTGTAAAGATTACAAAAGTTCATGGAAAGAGGTGAGTGCTATACGTAATACTTAGGAGCCATTAAAGTCATGATGTCATAAATAATTGTTTTAAGACGTGTCAATAATAGCATGTTATTGCAGATATATTGTTCTTCATGCTGGGAACAAGAATGGCTTTATTCTAGAGACCGAATTAATATTCTCTTCTAAAACAAAAAGCGATTATCATGGAGAAATGAATAAACATAACTTTCTGTTTTGGTTTGAAAAACCAGCTATTGAAAATCTTGGAGGAGCCATCAGTTATTGTCATGGATAATGCACCCATATCACAGTACAGTGATGGATAAACCTCCAACTAGTGCATGGACAAAATCAAAAATTGCAGAATGGCTGACGGAACATAATCTTCCTTTTGAAAAGACTGTGATGAAAAGTGAACTGTTGCAAATCGTTATTCGGTAAGCAGTAATTAAAGGGACAGGTTTGTGTTTCATAATGTACTTTTCAGGAACAAGCCTAAAAAAGAATATATGGCAGATCATATGGCGGCAGAGTATGGCCACAAAGTATTACGTCTTCTCCCTTATTATTGCATATTCAATCCTATAGGATTGATATGGGGGGTGGCCATAAATTATTACAATCGTCATATAGGTCGAGATGGAAGAACGATTGATAACTGTTTAGATATATGGAAAGAAGCTTTGTCAACAGTTACATCACAGATCTGGATGAACAGCATCAGACATACAGAAGAAGGGATTTAAAGACAGTCGAATCGCGAAAAAGTATTTGATAGACTAGAAGTTAATCCCCTAATAATTTACTTGAACAGCGATTCAGATGCTTAAAGTTGTTTTAGTGACACTGAATAATTAAACTTTGTGTGAACTAAATGAAAAGCCCCAATGTTGACAAGCTGAAATTTCGAAACAGATTTGTTATTAAAACTTTTAAAGAAAACACTTTTCGTGTTACTTTTTCATTTACAGTTTTATCGATCATACAAATGCCAAAGTCTGGGTATTTTGGTGTTAATGCGGCAACATTGTAACGTGAGTGGGTCATAGATTTTGATGACGTACAACCATTGTTTTCCTGAATGAGCTGTATATATACATATATACCTGTTTTGGAAAGAGCCGCAAATATAGGAAAAAAAAAATAAAGTGACTGCAGTTCCGAAAGACCATTTGTTATTGTAGTTAAAGATGCTATTCCTGACGTAACAGATCCACCGTTTCGGAAATTTTTAGAAAAAATTTGAAAAAATTAACTGCAAATCCGAAAGACGGCTTATCATTGGAGTAAAAGGAGAAAATTAAAGGATATTATTCCAGGGTGGCCGCAAATAAATGATTTCAAAACTCCCTGATAATTCCCGCTTTTCCAGTAAAATTTGTCTAACTTTTCCCTGATTTAAAAATGTTATTCAAATCTCAATTGTCAATAATTAAATCTGGTATAAATCTTTTTTTTATTGAAAAGAAGTTCAACAATGTTTATTTCAATAATTAGTTTTT
>JARFXV010000403.1:225000-282640 GCA_031761425.1 Cosmopolites sordidus | reverse complement strand
ATTTGCCAGACTACTGAGACACAGATTTACGGACTGGTGCGCAAACTCACAGTTTGTTTGACAGCGACCCCTTAAGTTCGGACACACTAAAATATCACCCTTTATAAATCACTAAATTTTGAAGATTTGTGTGCGACACATCATTTGGTGACAATCAATGGGGTATGCCCATTTAATATTGCAGCATATTATTAATGTTTTTATAAGTATATATTAAAAATTGGAGTTTTTTCCCTCACGGTATGGATACGGTACTGAGCTTATATGTTTGTGTGTTCTCTAAGCCAAAGTGTAAAATCCGACAAGGAATCGTCTCCCATTTACCTCAGTGACTAAGATACATAAGGCTGGACGCTTTATTCTACGTCAGTCTATAATATAACTAGTACCACAAATCAAGAGTTGACAGCCTGTGATAGGTGATCACCAGAATAAATATATAGCTGATGATTGTAATTTGGAGCCCAGATTCAGTTATAGGACCAGTAAGATCTTAATCTTCATTTAGTGTATTCTTTACAATTTTTCAGATGATCTTACTGTAAAGATATTGCAAAGCACACTTTGAATAAGCTAATAGTATTTGAGATCTCTTCTCTATCCATGTTTAAAGGTTTTTTTATACTGAAATTTTTTAAACAATTTTTTCTAATTGGTTCTTTAATACATCTTATAAATTAATATTAATTATAATATAAATGAATATTAATATTACAATATGCTTCTACAAAAAACTGTTTCTCTACAAATTAAGTGTTGTTATTTCGTATAATACCCATAAATATAGTGGCCTTATTAGTATTAACGAGACAATAAACATGGAATTGAATTAAGGAAAAAAGCAAGAACGTTCTTGGTCACCTGATATATTTAGATATACTATTTAGTGTATTTTTGTGAATGATAACTGAAAAGACTGAAGTTCCAATTATTAAACTTACCCATTAAAAATGGAACAGGGGCATCTAAAAAATGATGTAACTCAGCAGGCAAAATTGGGACATAAACATGAGGCCATGTAAATGGAAAGAGAAGTGATGTCATTCCTTCAGCCACCACCATCAATTTTTGGCAATCTGAAAACAGAATAAAATACATATTAATTAGAAAAAAAACCAAGTTACATATATCTACCTGAACTTCTTAATAGAATCTGATTTTCAAGCAGAAGACATGTAAATAACTGCACGATAATATCAACATTAATCCAAGAAAACATTAACCTCAATGAATAATCCAGATGGGGGAGTTCTAAAGGAGGTGCTGGATTCTGTAAGATTGCATTTGCACGTGGTAAATTGGGATCCGAAGGTGGCAAATGAATTAGGATGCTCTTTCCTGAAGCTGGTAATTCAACCTACATCAAATAATAATAATAATAGGTCAAACATCCTAACACATATTGCTACTCAAGATAAAGAACATTACTAACCATTCCTGAATTGCTTTAAACATTGCAAAAAATAAAAAAAAAGAAATAATACAAAACCTAAGCACATAATAATAAAAAGATACATTATTTTGAAGAACACGTGAAATGAAATTCAATTTATTTCAAATAACAGCTGGGGACAAAAATGAATAACCTTACAGAGGTTATTTATTTTCCTATAAGCTTATCTGCTAAACATTATAATAATATAAACAAATAATTTTTAGTATTATAACTTAGCAGGTTTAGTTTAGACAAGCTTAAAATAGTTTTTAAATATATAACAATATATTTACCTCATACAAAAGGTTAAAGACATAACTCTCTAAAGTAAGACCATTTATGGAGGTAGATTTTCGTGGGGCACACCTAAAATTGTGTCTTTGAATAGTTATCTCCAAAATTTAATACTGAAAAATACCTATATAAATTCTCCAGAAAAATTTTAGCTGCTTGCACATATGCAACCTGGCAAATAATTCCAATACTTTTAGAAACAAATAATTTATCCTTAGTAATATCATAATATGTCAAAGCTGCACCATTTGGATTTTGAGTACTCAATTTAAAGTGTCTTGGTAATGAACGAGAATGGGGTCCTTGGTTTTGAATTTGTTGAATTGGTCTATTTTTTAAATTACTTGACAATTCTGTAATATACATAGCCTAAAATAAAATACAGTGTTAATTTATACACTGTTTTTCTTACTGAATAAATTACCTGTAAAGTTTGCATTGCGGTACATATATCTCTGTTACGAACTTCTTCATAAAAAATAAGACTAAAACCATAGAATCTTTTCCCATCTTCTCTTGTAATTAAAAAGGAATGAAACGTAGGAGCTGTGGTTACTGAGTGTTTTTGTGTTCGGAATTTTAAGCCACTTGGTAATGCCAACTTTTAAAATAATACATTATAAAGAAATTATTAATATATACATAGACTAATCTTACCATACACACAGCTGATTCATCAAAAGGATTTGATTTATTATTTTCTGGATAATGAGCTAAAACTTTACATTTGTAAGATCTTTCTAAAGGAGATACATGTAGATTATCTGAAATAAAGATAAGATTTATGTTAGAACTGCCAACATATGTACCTTAAGAAAACTTTGGTATTGGAATAAAATTTGGTATAAAAATATTAAAGTTAATTTAAAATGATTTTATTTAAACATGTACTAATATTAAAATTTAAAATTAAAAAACACTTAAAGATAATTTATTTATTTACCTAAGTATTTGTCTGGTTCTAATCCTGAGTTAAAATCTAATCCACAAATTACAAAATAATCAGCAAATTTTGCCATTTCCTAAGGTTAGCTTGTAAATGCTGTTAATAAATTGATTTTATTGTATTCGTTCAGTTTAGACGCTTTCTGTGATCAACATTTTCTTAAAGAACTTTAAGTAGCAAGCCATATTTACGCTCTAGTTTCTATTATTTTTTTCATTCTCAATTTTCTTCTCGGTTTGACATTGACTTTCTCCAATCTCTTTTGTGTACATTTTACCTACTAGACAAATTGTCTATTATCACATTCATTTATAAATGCAGAAAACTTTTAAAGAAACCATAAAACTTCTACAAAAGCCAATAGATGGCAATATCTAACACTTTATATTTTTATAAGAAAAATAAAATATATATACATATTGTAGAGATGTAATTAATAAGAGATTAGTTTAAAAATATTTTTTTTTTGCTGGTAAAATAATTACTAAATAAAATTAATAACTATAATGAACTTACATTTCCGATATTGATTGATTGGCATTGCATGTATATGTATCTATAAGTATTCCTAGGCTCCAAAATAACAATATAATTTGCAGAGAAAAAATTGGATAAAGACCTGAAAGGTCATCGAATTGCACGCTTGAGGAAAGGTGTCTCAAGTGGTGGCTGAGTCGAAGTTGCCTTGCTGCTAAGCTGGGCGAATTTTACAGAGGATCTTTTAGTTTCCAGTCTAGCGAGTATTCTTAAAACAGTCGTTTTAAGTCAGTTCTTATAGCGCGAGTTTCCTGGTTGACAACTGTTAATTAATCGAAACCAATATTATCTGTCATATTTAGTATATTTAATATTTTCAATTGTATAGAATTTTCAATATTGTATCCATGTAGTTTTTGCTCGTTGAATATTTTGTTATTGTGTTTTGTTATTTTCAAGTGTTTGTTCAATTGTTTCAAGTGTTTTACAGTGACAATTTGGTTGAAACAACAAAACTAGGATATTAGTAATAAACAGGTGACTTGTTTTATCATACATTTTTTGAGCTTATTTATCTTCATATATATTTGTATATATTTATATATATATATATATATATATATATATATATATATATATATATATATATATATATATATATATATATATATATATATATATATATATATATATATATATATATATATATATATATATATATATATATATATATATATATATATATATATATATATATATATATATATATATATATATATATATATATATATATATATATATATATATATATATATATATATATATATATAGTGTGTGTGTATATATACATTCATTTAATTTAAATTCAACTGAAGTTTAAATTATCGGTCGTTCACATTGAATCAGCGTACTTACACTAAAATTTAAAAATACTCCCGCCAATGCATTAGTTTTATTGAGATTCATCGACTTTGAAAGTAAAACAAGTGCATTGGCCCGTATAAATAAATGCATATCTATCAGGAAATAGTGGGATGGTTAGCTTCAATAAGAAGTTTAAATGTATACGAGGTGTATTAAAGGAACGATGTATTTATACAATTACATTTTTAATCCTGCATTATTTTTAACAGTAATTCATTTTCATTTACATTTGGATTATCGTTGAATTAAACTAAAAAAATAAATTATAAATAAAATAAAATAAAAAATATATTAAAAAATTAAAGTGTTTGAAATTTAATTTGTATAATGGGGTTTAAAAATATGCTTGATCCATGTTTTTTTGAACATGTATAAGTGTTTTACATGAATATATTTTTAAAAGTAATGTATTAAATTGTTTTAACATGATGTATTTATATCGCTTAAGGCTTTTATTTATAGAAAAAATTGTTATTCCTTAGTATTTGTAATACCCACCAATAAATTATTTGGGGATATTATGAAGCGCTTTTCAAAAATGAATCTTACATCTTAAAATAATTATAGGAAATCTTATTATTAAACTCAGCTATTATGATAATTATAGATTCAAAAGTTTCCTGAGCGAAACAAAGGTAGTGCTGATAATTAACCCACTAATTGATCAATTTTAATTCGTTGTTTTTTTATATTCTGATGCTGTTAATATAATTACCGAATAAAGCCTAGAGACTGACAACGAGTACATTAAGGAGTTTGGAGTTTGTTAAATAATTTTCTTTCCAACGCTGGAACAAGAAAGTACAACGCATAAAAAAATATTACAGCTTATGCAGATATTCCAATTTATCAGGTGAAAATTCGATTTTTTTTAAAAATAAAGCACGTTTAATTTGGGAAAAAGGTAACAAATGGTTTATTCAAAGTATGTGCCATCGCTAGCTGCACTTTTTTCCCATCTCTCTGGTAATTTGTGAATGCTCTCCCAGAAAAACCGTACATCTTTTGAGGTGGTCTAGTCTCTAAGCTATTTTTGGACATCTCCTTAATTGTTGTGTTTCATGGAAAGTGCGTGAGACATCGATCGAAAATAAGTGGTAGTCGGAAGGGGCCAAGTTTGTTGAATAAGGCGTATGGGGCAAGAGTTCCCAGCCAAGTGCAGAAGTGGTGTCTCTGACCGTTTTCGCTGGATGTGCTGGATGTGCTGGCCGTTGTCGTGCTGCAAAATCACTTTTTTGTGTCTTGCAGCCCATTCTGGTCGTCTTTCGATCAATGCATGGTTCAAATTGATCACTTGTTGACATGGCATGCAGACAATCACAAATGGTTCGACGACCAACATTTAACCTCTCTGCTTTTTGTTATTGAGTTTGCATATAGTCTTCTTCCAACAATGATTGCAATTCGACATTTTAATTTTTTTTCGGTTGACCTGGGCGTTCTTTGTGTTTCAAGTCGAAATCACCACTTTTGAATTGGTCTAAACTAGGGGTCTCCAAACTTTCCAGCTTTAGGGCCATACTGATTACTCCAGAATAATAAATCACTTATGAATAATGAAATTTGAAGGAATAGAGTCCCCATAGTACTTTTTCAAGTTTTCTTCGGTTTGCTCGATTTTTTTTACGCAAAAAATAGTATATACGTTAAAATAGATTTTTTCCGTGATAGCAGAAATATCGAACTTATCTGGTCTCGAAGACTGCCAAAATTTTACGGGGCGTTATTATAAAAGAGGCTAGTTTTTAGAAATACAATCACTTTTGAGATCGTATCGCCATCTATCGGAAGAGTATTTCACCCTATCCTCCTTCGACGAATGCCGGTGAACTTGATTTTATTATATATTTATCAACTTTTTATGATACAAATGTAAGAGTTTATTAAATTTGTTATTATTATTCTTTGCTAAAAGACCTGTGCATTTTTGTTATTGATTTATTAAAGGAGACCGGTTTCCGATTATTATTTTAAAAATAATGATGTTTAAACATTTTTTAACGTCTTTAGTAACGTGGAAATTCGGTTGAGTTTGTTATCGTTTTTTCCTTTATATTAAGTTACTATTGATTTGACAGAATGAATTTTCATCGTTTTCAAAATTTTCTCCTTTACCTTTTTAATTATGACAATCAGTCAGTTGATGATGTCGGGTTGTCCGCAAAGTACGATTTTTTTTAAGAGAAAAAGAAACGCAAATGTTTTAAGTAAATATTTAGTTAGTCCATTATGTAATTACTAGAGACCGGACTTGTTAGAAAAGATAAGTAAACAGACGATTTCATGCAATGACGTGCACCATTACTTCAAAGTATTAAAATATCTATATCGCCAAAATTTAATATATGGTAAAAAAGTAACAGTATGAGGTAAACACAACGATAAAGCTAAATTTAGTATTAATTCATTAATTCATTAATTCATTATTCGGTAATTGCTAGGGAGTGGAATTTTGCTCGAGCTCAAGCAAGGTCATTATTTATTAGTAGAGACCCGACTTGTTAAAAAAGATAAGCGAATAAATCGTTTCGTGTAATGGTGTGCGCCATCATTTTAATTTATGAACATATGTCGCCAAAAAGTTTATAAATTTATTTCAATTATTTTTTGTGAGTAATTGGATTATTTATTTTTTTATGTTGTAGGGCAACTAGTAACAGTACGGAGTAAACAGCGATAAAGTTAAAGTTTGTATGAATTCATTTTTCTATAAACTACTATTAGTTTTTAATAAGATTAATTAAAACCTATGTGATTCGGTTAATAATGCGATTTTTTCGTAAACAAAATACGTAACCTTAATAATCAGTATTACCCATAATTACCTATTACTTTTCCTATCTTTCTGTTAAAGAATGGATTGCGCGCCAAAAGAATTTTTGGTTTTTTTTGTGGCCAACCATTTATCAAGTCAAATTTTCACTTCTTCGTAAGAATGTAGGTGTTGTTCTGAAAGTCCGTGCTGCATTGATCGAAATAAGTAGTAGTCTGATAAGTTCGGTGAATACAGTGGGTGGGGTAGGACGTCCGATTTAACGTTTTTCAAAGAGCTTTTTACACATTTTGCAATATTGGGCCAACAATTGTCATGTTGAAAAATGACTCTATCCTATCTTTGGGCGTATTCTGGTCGTTTTTCCTTCAATGCTCGGTTTAACGTTATCAATTGTTGTTAGTATCGATCACCATCACCACCAATCAGCATCACCGATCAGCATCACCAGTAATTGCTTTCCCAGGTTTCAGCAGTTCGTAATACACAGCTCCCCTATTATCTCATCAAATGCACAGCAAAGCCTTCTTTCCGTGTATATATATTTATGTGCACCGGTTGTGATGTTGAAGGCTGGACTGGATTTACCCATGGTTTTTTGCGCTTTGGGTTGTCAAACTCGATGCAAAAAACCTTTTCTGTCTGGCAAGTCAAATTTTACAAGTGGTTTTACGCCTTTCAATGTCCCTTTCCTTCAATTCATATGCAATCCATCTTCCTTCCTTCTGGATTTTTCCCAATGTGTGCAGACGTTCGGAAATTCTTCTACCAACTTTAATAATGTTTATGGATTCCGCAGTTGGTTTCGTGTGAAATATTTTGAAAATACGAGGATATTAAATTATACACTTATAGCTTTTTAATGTTTCAACATTTAATTTGAAACATTAAAAAGCTACAAGTGTATCATCCTAGTACTTCTACGTATGAGTTTTCTTCCAATAATACTTGTATATCTGCATCTTCAAACTTTTTCGGCTGTTCTGGACGCTTCTGGTCTTTTATAGCGTTTCACGCGCGCGGTTCAGCGCATCACTTTTAAAGCGTTTAAACCATGGTTCATAAGTGTTTCGGGTTAGCGCATGTCAACCAACCAACCTAATGCTTCAACCAACAATTGATAATTTTCAGTAGTGGTTTTCTTCAAATGAAAGAAGGTTATTGAACTTTCCCGCAAAACGTCTTTCTGGTACATAATTCGACACCTTCAAAGCTATGCAAAACTATGTTTTTGCACAATGACAATTAATAATGAACTGGCTTTTGATAGTATATGTTTAGATAGTTATAGGTAGTAGTCCAAAGGCATCGTATCTTTCCATTGAGGAAGGTGAATGGGGCAAAACATCCCAATTCGAGCACAACATTTTTTGCCCGGTCCTGATTCAAAAGTGTGGTGATGCATTGTCACGATTAAACACGATGCCTTTCCTGTTTGCTAACTCCGGCCGGTTTTATTCAATTGCTGCCTTCAGTCAATCTAATTGTGAATAGTAGAGCTCAGTGTTGGTTTGGTTTGGTTGCGTGGAAGAAGCTCTTAGTGAAGGGGTCTTCAACCCGCGGCGCCCCCTTTAATTTTTTCACGGCCTGCAACTAAATGTGTAAAACGAACAAACTACTTAATCATTTACCGAGAACTGGGAAAAAACGACTTGCAAAGAATAGTCTAGGACTAAGAGTCTAAGTCTCAAGTCCTTAACTTCGTTTACATAAGTTGACGTGGTGTAATACTGGCTTACACTCAAGTAGTTGTCGTTATGTATTGAAATTATTGTGATGTGGACATTCAATATTAATCGATAACGGCTTGCGTGTTATTGATATTGTCACGGTGTTGCAAGCGAATAGCGAGTGGTCGTGCGAAAACTACAGTGTTCCGCTTGACACTTCGTGGCTTCTTAAAAAGTGGACATACTTGCATTTATTTGTATACATTTGAGAAAAGTCCGTGTGTTTGGCATGTTATGAGAATGTTGGTGTTATGAAAGAAGACGATTTAAAAAGACATTATGATACAAAGCACATTGTCAAATTTGATGGAGTTGAGGGTCAAATGCGGGTTGATAAAGTGTAGAAACAATTACAGTTGCCGCAGTATACATTTTAGAGGGCAAATATAGAGAGTGCGAAACTTGTGAAAAGGTAAGCCATTTTATCACATTAAAGGGCGGTACTATACTTACAGTTTAAGTTCTGTTTAAAGTTACCTCATATTTTGTTATTGCGAAAATTAAGGTCCTTAACAAAATATTTTTTTAGGTGAGCTATATTGTATCGGAAAAAATTGCCTCCAAGTTAAAGCCTTTCGTGGATACCTTTCGCATACCAATAAAAGAAATACTTTCGAACGTTGAATCAACCTTGGACGACAATCCATATATATATATATATATATATATATATATATATATATATATATATATATATATATATTATATATATATATATATATATAATGCCAGATATCCTAGTGGAGGAAGTAACAAATGCTATAGAATTGATGAAGAACGGCAAGGCTCCAGGAAAGGATAGTGTAACTGTCGAAATGCTAAAAGCTGGTGGTCGGACGTTACATAAAACACTGGCAAAATTATACTCAAAATACCTCAAAGAACAAAAAGTACCTGACTTATGGAAAAATGCAGAAGTGATCCTTTTACATAAAAAAGGAGCACAGGAAGATTTAAAGAACTACCGTCCAATAAGCCTCCTATCATTGATTTACAAAGTTTTCACTAAGATAATTTCTAAAAGAATATTAAAAAAACTGAATAACGCACAACCAAGAGAACAAGCAGGATTCAGAAGTGGATTCAGTACAATGGATCACATCCAGGTTGTACAGCAGGTCATAGAAAGGCACAACGAATACACCATGCCACTGTGTTTGGCTTTTATCGATTACGAAAAAGCATTTGATTCCATCTCAAAGCATGCGATAATGGATGCACTGCTTAGCCAAGGTATAGAGAGAGCCTATGTAAACCTATTAGAATCGATATATGATGGAGCTACAGCCACAATTCACCATGATGATCTTGAAGTGGGAATTAATGTAGAACGAGGTGTACGGCAGGGTGACGCAATATCGCCTATTCTTTTCTCGGCTGGCCTTGAAGAAGTATTCCGTAAACTGGATTGGGAACAGGATGGTGTAAAGATCAATGGTGCAAACTTAAACCATCTTAGATTTGCAGATGATATTATTCTCATTTCACAAGACCCAGAGGAGCTGCAAAGACGCATACAAGAACTGCAGGGCTGGCGAACCATTTGGCTTGAAAATAAACCTGAAAAAGAGTCAGGTTATGTTCAATAACTTCGCTCAGGACAGAAGAATTTCAGTTCTAGGAAGGGATTTAGAGATTGTGGACAGCTTTATATATCTTGGGCAGAGGATTTCCATGGAGGGGAATACCGCCCGGGAGGTGCAACGGCGTGTTAAATGTGGCTGGCAGGCATTTGGTAGGCTCAACATAGTGTTTAAGAGCAGACTCCCACTTTGCCTGAAAAGAAAAGTATTCGATCAGTGCGTTCTACCCGTTATGACATACGGAAGTGAAACCTGGACACTCACATCGCAATCAATTCAAAAACTTCGGGTGGCACAGAGGGGAATGGAAAGATGTATGCTTGGCATTACAAGACGAGACAGAAAGTCCTGCGCATGGATCAGGGAACAAACAAAAGTCTGTGACATCATTGGAGGAGTAAAACAGTTGAAATGGAGATGGGCAGGCCATATAGCGAGGCGATGGGACGACAGATGGACCAAGGCAATCCTGGAGTGGATACCGCTTGATCGCAAACGTCCGCGAAGAAGACCGAAAGCACGATGGATTGATGACATCGTTAAGTATATTGGACCCGAGTGGCAGAGGAAAGCCCAGGACCGTGAAGGTTGGAAGCATGCTGAAGAGGCCTTCATCCTGCAGTGGATCGATGCGGGCTGATGATGATGATGATGATGATGATGATGATGATATATATATATATATATATATATATATATATATATATATATATATATATATATATATATATATATATATATATATATATATAGAAAATTGTGTATTATATAGAAAATATATATATATAGAAAAACATAAACCGAAGTTTTTTTGATGTAGAGGGCTTCATAAACTCAAACAAAGTCGTCTGACGCGTCAAAGATTTTTTCTTCTCAAACAAAACTTCTTCATAGCACGTTAATAATTTTTTTACTCCCTGTTGTGTTTACTACGAGTTATTGTATATCTTCACAATTCACTTCTAAATTTAATTGCCTAGCAAGATCGACAACGTCTTCAATAACATGTTCAATTTTATCAGGCTCTGGAGTTGATTTCGCCGGAGTTTCACTAGTTAAAAAAAATAGACTCAGTTTTCTCAAGGCGCCATTTAAAGTTTTTTTTGTGAAATCTCATCCCAAGATTTTCCAATGATGTTCACAGCATCTAAAACATTAAATTGTTTCCCAAGTTTATAAGGGAGAGCTCATTATTTTGCCCCATAGCTTCATGGAGATGTGCAAATGAGTAATAAGTTCAAGCAATGAGTTCGAGTAATAAGCCTTAAATGTTTTGATGACACTCTGGTCAATCGGTTGAAGCAAGCTGGTTGTATTTGGTGGTAAAAATTCAACTGTCACACTTGGGTCGCAATTAGTGAGAGTAGCAGGTGGATGGCCTGGTGCATTGTTGACTAATCGTATCACCTTAAATAGGATTTGTTTTGATTGATACTAAAGTTCGACTTTGGGTATGAAGTGATGACCAAACCATTCCTCGAAAAATGAGGCTGTCACCCAAGAGTTAGGATTTCATTTCTAAATCACAGGCAAACCAGCTTTCTTTACATTTATTTTTTATAGCTCTTGGATTTTCCGAGAGATAAACTAAGAGAGGTTGTAACTTACAATCACCAGCTGCATTCCCGCTAACCATCCCGGTCAACCGATCTTTGCAGGCCTTAAAACCTGGAAAGGTTTTTTTTTCACGCCCGATAAAAGTTTCACGCCCGACAATCCAGTCTCATCCACGATGAATACGGTTTGGCTACTATAGCCACCTTCATCTATCATAGCCTTGAGTTTCTCTGGATAGAGAGACTCAGCTCCTTTATCAACACTTGCCGCTTCTCTACTTTCCGCGATGCTATACCAGTTACAGCGGCTTTTGAATCGCCTAAACCACCCGTTACTAGTTTTAATATTTTATCTTTGACCGCCTTCCCAGCTTCTTCTGTTAATCTCTACAAAATCAATTGATGTCGAATAATTAGTTTTACTTCGTTTAGATGACATAGCTGTTTTTAAATGATATAATAAATAAATCAATTTGTAAATGTGCGTCGAGTTCACGCGAAACATGTCCGATTCAATCATCTCCTGATGATGCTAACATGTTAAAAAAAGTTATTCGGTCTTTAGTGGTAAATCTTTTTGAGGTTAGTGTTTTACACCGAAGGTTCCAATAGAAGAATTAATGCCCGTGCATGTCGTAAGCCAAACACAAGTGTGGGCGAAATGGAAGGGGGGAACGGATGTTCTGCCGCCTGATTAAAAAATCGCGTAAGACGGAGTAGCATAAGTCGGGGTAGCATAAGTCGGGGTATTAGTGTATATATACTTTATTTTGCGGCCCGTCGGTCGACAGGGATACCCAAATGTGGTCCTTTGATAACAGAAGGTTGAATATCCCTGTCTTAGCATATGGGGCCTTTCCAATCCCACTAAATGAAAAGCATAATTTTCTTCAGATGAAGGTTGTCTTTCGCCGAACTCTGGCAACCGCTACTGTTCTTTTCATTGCACGTTGTTGTACACAATCTACTTTTCATCACCAGTTACAATCCGCTTTAGTAATGGAACCGAGCGTCAGATTTTTTGTTCAGCAAAAGGTCGCACAAAGAAATTCGGTCTAGTAGATTTCGTTCATTAAGTTTGTGAGAGACTCACACATTGTATACCATTTTTTCAGATGGTCAAAAGCGCTCGATTTGTCAATATTTTACTTATCTGTTATCTCACGGACCATAGTGCGTGGATCTTCGACTATTATGGCCTTTATTTCCTGGACATCAGTGCTTGAAGGACGGCTAGAGCGATGCCGGTCTTCCAGGTCAAAATCTCCGCCCCTGAACCGACCAATTCACTTTTGCACCGTGGTTTCACTATGCAAATGTCACAAATTTTGTTTTTTGTTTAGACGGCGTTCTTGCACTTTTTGAAACAGAAAAATTATAATGTGCCGTAAATGCCGTAAATATAAAGTTATCGACCGACATTTTCAATTTGAAAGACAAATCAAGGCGAATTTGAATATATACCAGGTGTCCCATTAAGGATGGATCGCGGCCGTATCTTGAAAACTATTTATCCCACAGCTTTGGGGAAAAAAAGTTGCACTAAAAATGATCATGAGAAATTTACCAAAAATATTTTTAAGCTTCTAAAACGACCGCAAGAGGGCGCGACGAGCTAAACATTTTTAAAAATAATTTTTTTTGTGTATTTTCAAGTGTTAACCGAGTAAGAAAAATTCTCAGTTATAATTAGCAAACTGTCTCCTACAACTTTGTTTTATGATATTTTGTCGTAATTTCATGAATAGAGGGGTGGGGCGAAGTTTTACCTATTGAGATAAAAAGTCGTCTAATGTCCGTTTGCCTTAACCAATTTTCCTCAATTTGGATTCATTTAAAAGGCAATTGCTGGGACAATCAGATAATCTGGGAGATAAAATATATAGTTTATAAATGAAACCGCGAGGTGGCGTTACATCGAACAATAGTTTTTTTTAAAGTTTTGTTCAGTTTTTCAAATGGAATGGCACAGCTTTTATTACATGGCTAGAAAGGTAATTTAAAGAGGAATCATCCAGTGAAAACCCGAAATCGATATCTCTGACATGTCAAGAGATATTTCGATTTTTCTGAAAAAATCAGTTATTATTTCACTACTACCTGCATTAAGTTAAAAAATATTAATCTAATGTTTGCCTTCCTTCACACTTTACCCAGGCTTAGGACTGGTCCAAATTCTTCGTGCCATATTAATTTGGAGCGTGTTTAAAGGCCAACGGGCCAACAACGAAGATAATAATAACAGTCAAATAAAATTAACAGCACAACAGTCTAATAATTAACAGAATCTGAACTTTAACGCCTTTCTAAATGTTCAAAATACCTTCACCACAGAAATCAACCACCAAAATAGATGGAGTGTCAACGTATGGTGTGGTGTTTTGGGAGACGAAATTATTGGTCCTTTTATTTTTAATGGGCATTTGAATAGTGAAACATATTTAAATTTTTTACAAAATGGACTGCCAGAACTAATGGAAGATGTTTCGTTGGAAACAAGAAGACAAATGTGGTACCAGCATGATGGATGCCCTGCCCACTTCACGCAGGTGGTTCGAAACTTCTTGGATGCTTCGTTTTCAAATCGTTGGATATGACGGGGTAGTTTATTTTCGTGGCCGGCGCGCTCACCGGATTTGACAGTCGATCGATTTTTACATGTGGGGAAGACTAAAAGACCTTGTTTTCAAACTCGTCCTACCACACGAGAAAACATGATTGAAAGAATTCAAAATTCAATAACCAGCATTTCAAGAGCGGAAATTGAAGCTGCCGTTTTTAGTACTCGTCGAAAAATAAATCTTTGCATTTCTAAGGATGGAAGGCATGTTGAACATTTAGAAAAGCGTTAAAGTTCAGATTCTGTTAATTATTAGACTGTTGTGCTGTTAATTTTATTTGACTGTTATTATTATTATCTTCGTTGTTGGCCCGTTGGCCTTTAAACACGCTCCAAATTAATATGGCACGAAGAATTTGGACCAGTCCTAAGCCTGGGTAAAGTGTGAAGGAAGGCAAACATTAGGTTAATATTTTTTTAACTTAATGTAGGTAGTAGTGAAATAATAACTGATTTTTTAAGAAAAATCGAAATATCTTTTGACATGTCAGAGATATCGATTTCGGGTTTTCATGGGGATGATTCCTCTTTAAATTACCTTTCTAGCCATGTAATAAAAGCTGTACCATTCCATTTGAAAAAACTGAACAAAACTTCAAAAAAACTATTGTTGAATGTAACGCCACCTCGCGGTTTCATTTATAAACTAAATAATTTATCTCCCAGATTATCTGATTGTCCCAGCAATTGCCTTTTAAATTAATCCAAATTGAGGAAAATCGGTTAAGGCAAACGGACATTAGACGACTTTTTATCTCAATAGGTAAAACTCCCCCACCCCTCTATTCGTGAAATTACGACAAAATGTCATAAAACAAAGTTGTAGGAGACAGTTTGCTAATTATAACTGAGAATTTTTCTTACTCGGTTAACACTTGAAAATACACAAAAAAAAGATTTTTAAAAATGTTTAGCTCGTCACGCCCTCTTGCGGTCGTTTTAGAAGCTTCAAAATATTTTTGGTGAATTTCTCATGATCATTTTTAGTATAAATTTTTTTCCCCCAAAGCTGTGGGATAAATAGTTTTCAAGATACGGCCGCGATCCACCCTTAATGGGACACCTGGTACATTGTAAATATAACAGCAGTTAATAATATGTAAATAAACATTACTAATCCAGCACATAATTTTGTTTACAAGCGTCAAAGGAGCAAGTAATGGAAAATTCCTACTTACTTTCCGGACAACCCAATAATACAAATAAATTAAATGATATAATTAACTTATGGAAAATTTTATTTCAATAAGAGCTTAAAGAGGCAGTTGTTTTATATTGAAACAAGGATATTTTAGTTGAATTCATATATTTTTAAATAATATTGCTATCGATTATAGTCTACACATTCTATTCCATCGGGGTGATAGTTTACGCATGCACTGTCTTCAATACCGTAAACATTAACATTGGACCAATTCCAATTGAGACAACCCCCTTGTGCACAGACGATATAATATGGAGTAGACGAATTTAGTACTGTGCCTCTGACATTTTCGAATGTCAAATTTTCTATTGGAATGTTGTTACATGGTTCGGCTCCTGTACCGGGCGTCAATGTGTTGGTGTAGTTTTGTTCTATTGCAATTCCTTTACTGTAGCTTCCTAAAAAACAGACGGATGATGAATAGTTATATGATGAATTAGTTATAACACTAACAAAATATTGAATACAATATTAAACTATACAAAATTAGAGCCTTCATTTAATCCCGAAGCCCACGTGAATTATAAATGTAGACAACGAACACCTCTCTTAAAGAGTAGATAACGAACACCCATTTTCTTAAACTTCCTGCATAAGATTATTTTTTTCAGTTTTTATAAGTAATCTTTTTTTTTTATTATATAGACAGTGTCGCACGCATAATGCAAAATAACGAAAATTATTTCCCTTAAATAATAAAATGTGTTTAAGAGGTGATTTTAAAATATGTTCTGCTACCCAGGAAGCGTAGAAACTACTTTTTTTCTTTAAATAAATATCCCGAAGGGCATTTACTGATATTGCTTGCTTGCTTGAGGTCACCTGAGGTAGACCTTTTGGCTTTGCTGCGAGGCAATTGCCAGCTCAATTTGTTAGCAGCCCAGAGGTTGTCTGGCTCTTAGGCCATATCCAGGCCACCGACTATATAATTATTGTAGACGGGCGACCGAAATACTACTTCACTGACTTTCGTCACTACTTTCTCTCGATAAAACCCGTCCGAACAAAACAAAAATGTTACGATATTGAAAGATGCACGTGGATATCACGGCGACTGACCCTCGTCTCGTTTCACACGATGCGCACACCATGAGAAACGAGACGGAAGTGATTTACTGATATTACAAACTCCTCTAATGTGGATCAATAAGTAATTCTGTTTTAACTTAAATTGTTACTTCGAAAACTTAAATCTAACGCCTTACTCACTAGACTACCTTAGAGTCTAATAACTTATTTACACTAAACAAATGTGTAATGCACAACCGCACTATTCTCTGCTTTACACTAGCGTAATCACTTAGCTAACTTAAAAGGTTTTACTCTCTTGAGTCTTCTTGTTAGATTTATGCTATCGAGGAGTTGGATTACCTCAACGTTTACGTAATGATGGAGCCGTTCTTCGTAACTCTGTGCGAATTTGGTAACAGTCTGGTCAACATTGTCCATCTGAAGGCCTCGATGGAGATCACTATTTCTGATGTACCATGGCGCATTGAGGATGTTCCTCAGTACATTGTTCTGGAATCTCTGGATGATTGGAGTATTACTCTTGGTGGCACAACCTTAAAGCTGTATGTCATATGTCCACACCGGTTTAAGGATTTGTTTATATAATAGTGGTTTATTATAGGCATATAGACTGACATTTTCTTGTACCTTATATCAATCTCTCTTTTTTTCTTTATGACATGAACTTTCCAGCGAAGTCTTGCGTCTAATGTGATGCCAAGTTATTTTGCTGAGTTTGCATAGGGGATCTGGGCATTATTTATATTAATTGGAATCTGTTATTCTCTTTTATTTGTGAAATTGATGTGTACAGCCTTGGTCTTGTTCAATTTGATTCGCCATCTTTTGGTCTAATTGTTTATTTGGTTAACTGATATTTGGAGTTTATTTGTAGCCTCTTCATGATCTTTAATCTTTATAAATATAACAAATATTATTCTTAAGAAAGGCATGACAGTTAGGTTGACTAAAAAAAATAGCTTAACAAAGAAAAAACTTAGTGACAAGGCAATGGACATGCTTAAGAAAAGAAGAACACTCTTAAACGAAAACAACCGATATACTACAGAGTATAGAAAATTGAATAAAGCACTTGGAAAACAGATAAAGGAAGACTTGAAAAAACCTCAAGAAATAAGAATCGTGAAGATCATAGAAGACAACAAAAACCTAAAAAGCCTAAGGTAGCTGAAAGGAAAGAAGAACTTCATTGGAGTAAGGAATGATAGCGAAACAATAATCAGAGACAAAAGATCCATTATCAAGGTAGTAGAATAGTTTTATAGTAAACTCTATGAAACGAAGAACATGCCAAAGGAACAATCCCAGAAGTTACTAAACCAAAAAAATAACAAATGTAAACCTCAGGAAAGGATAACATAATACCTGAACTGATTAAAGAAGGAGGACATGAAATTATAAAATATCTTAAAATCCTTCTTAATAAATGTAACAAAGGTCTCAGAATGAATCTAACGTAAACCAAAGGCTCTCAGACAATAGGTCGAATCATGCCATCCAAAATTGTCTCCTATATGAAGGTTAAAGAAACAGAGGACGACCACAAATGAGATGAATGGATGACATAAAGAGACACGTAGGATTGGCATGGAAAAAATAATCACAGGACAGATAAAATGGAGAAAACTAGAACAGACCTGTATTCAGAGATACCTGTATGAATAAATAGGATGATGATGTTTTAAAGTTGGTTTAAGTGTATATGTATATGTATATGTATACGTATATATGTATATGTATATATATATATATATATATATATATATATATATATATATATATATATATATATATATATATATATATATGTATAGATAGATAGATAAAGATTTATTTGCCCCAATTAAACGTACATTTGTAACTGACATGTTGGCACGGAACATTGTGAACATAAAATAATAAATATAATAAACATAATAAATAATTCTTACAAAAAATAACAAAAAATAAAATAAACTCAAACAATCAATAACATTTTTCTACTAATAATGAATACTATTCTAATATAAAATATACAAATGTTTTATTTATCTATATTAAATCTGTCCATATCACTAAAAAAAATTATTTAATGAGTAATACGCTTTTTTAAACAAGTATTTCTTTAGATTTTTATTTGTTGCAATTTTGGGCTTTAACCGGAAATTTAGAGGAAAACTGTTGTATATTTTTATAATCATAAAGTTAACATTTTTTTGAATATAACTAAAATTATATCTTGATGGTAAAAGATCGGATTTATGCCGTGTCGCATACTCATGTTCATTTTTGAATGACTCAAAAAGTTCTTTGTTGTTATATACAAACATAAAAGAATCATGAATATACATGCTTAGCAAAGTGAAAATCTTTTTTTTAACAAAGATATCCCTACAACTATCATTATAACTCAATTTAAAAATTGTTGGAATATATCTTTTTTGAAGCTGAAATATTCTATGCATATCAGGTGAGTTTCCCCAAAAAATCAATCCGTATCCTATCCTAGACCGAATGAATGAGTGATATGCCGAAATTGCTGCATCTATCCCTACATTTTTGAAAATAACTCTCAAGGCATACGAATATCTTGATATATCTAAAGCAAGTTTTTCAATATGGGTCCTCCAATCCAATCTCCGGTCAATCACTAATCCAAGTACTGAGGCACATTCTGTCGTATTAAATACACTGTTGTTGTAAACAAAATTGAGGTCATTACTTTTGCGATTTTCAAAAAGAATGCACTGTGTTTTTGATGCATTCAAAATGAGATCGTGAGCAGAAAAATACTGATCAAGAACATCGCACGCCCTATATACACTTGCCCGTACATTCTCAATGCTCCCCTCACTAAATATAAGGTTCAGATCATCTGCATACATAACTGTTTATTCACTCAACACATTAGTGATATCATTAATATATAGTACAAAAATGGACCTAAAACCGAACCCTGCAGAACACCCTTGGTAACATGTACCCTCTCTGAGAGAAAGGCCCTGCCATCAATATCCGTTATTAATACCTGTTGCGTACAATTTTTCAAATACGATTTAATCAGTTTTAAAGCATTGCTTCTTATGCCATAGTTACTCAATTTGGTATACAGTACTTCATGGTTAACACTATCAAAAGCTTTAGACAAATCAATGCACATTGTTATCGTGGTTCTTTTAGCATTTAATGAATTGGATATATACGTGATTGCCTGAAACATTGCCCTAGACGTTGATTTTCCTTTTCTGAAGCCATTTTGGTTATCACTAATTATATAGTACTTTTCTAAAAATCCTATCAATCTTTTATAAAATGCTTTCTCTAATATTTTATTAACGTTGTTTAGTAACGCTAGAGGTCTGTAGTTTTTTCTTCATCTGATTTACCCTTTTTGTATATTGGTTTTATAAGCGCATTTTTCAATAAATCAGGATATGCACCACTGGAAAAACAGAGGTTCACAATAAAAGATAACGGTCTAGATATATAGTTTGCAATCTCTTTAATTATTTGTGTTGGAAGATTGCCCTCCCCGACTGATTTTTTATTCTTTAATTCCTTTATTATTTTCGAAACCTCATGCCAATCCGTAGGTGCGAAATATATTGTCGGAGCCACCGAGGAAACTGAAGCATTACAAGCTGTAATCGGACTCATATCCAAACATGAACCCACAAAATAATTATTTAAACTATTAAGGGTCTTAATAGGATCACCATATTTCGAAGCAAAATACTTCAATACACACTTATTTTGCTTACTTTCATCTGTTGTTTTTTTTTACTAATTTCCAAGTAGCAGCCACTTTATTTTCAGATCTAGATATAAATTCTTTATTCGACATTTTTTTTGCTTTCCCAATTACTTGTTTCAGTATGTTACAGTATGTTTTATAGTATTGTTTGGAATTTGCCCCTTGATTGTTATGTAATAGAGCACACGTTTATGATTGCAAGACACTCGTATACCTCTCGTGATCCAACAATTAGTGGTTTTAGTGCGTGGGAACATTTTTAAAACAAAAATAGCATTAAACAAATTTAAAACCGGTGCAATAAATGCATTATATACTTCATTACTTGTTCTAGAATCATATACTCTAGACCAATCTACATTTGCAATTTCGTTTTTATAGGACAACACCTTACTCACTGGATAAACTCGTTTATGTACATAATTTAATCGCTGTTTATTACTGCAAAATTCCTGAATAATAACTAGCTGCGCATAATGGTCAGATAGTGTTCCAAACATAACCAGATACCCTCAAGCATGTTTTACAAAATATATTATCTATCAAACTAGCAGATTCACTAGTTTCACGAGTTGCTTCAAAAATAGATTGACACAAATTATAGCTATAAAATATATCTAAGAGTTTCTTTACACGGCAGTTATGCTTATCAAAAAAATTTAAATTAAAATGCCCCGCAACCATGATACCATATTTCGAGTAATGTATATGCAGTTAATCGAGCACCCGCTCAATGACATCCAAAAAAACATCATATGAACCATCTCCCAGACGATACACGCACACAATCACCACTTTGTAAGCATCATCCAAAGCAGCAGCTAACTCCACAACACCCCAACACTGAAACCACAAACCATCATTTCATTTTTCAAAGTTCCATCTTCACAGCAGAATATACACACACCTCCATGTTTCATTTCTTCTCTCGCATATAAAGAAATAAGCCTGTATCCCTCAATATTTACATATGAAGCTTCGTTCTTTTCCAGCCAATACTCGGTAAAGATGAGTACCTGTGGTCTACATTCCATCCTCTTCAATTGACATTCTATTTCCAACATCTTATTTTTCAGTGATTGTATGTTTTGATGGATGATCACGAGTCTCGACAAGCCCGAGGTCACAGAAATCAACCCTTCACTCTGTAGCTGCTACTGAGGGACATCAGTATATCTAATTTTTTGCTTCTCTTTCTCTAAATACTTCAGATATGTTGGGCACTTAATATCATATGATTCATGACTTGTATCGAGATGCAATTAAAATTTGTCGTTACACAGCCTACAATTTATACACTCCAATTTGTCCGTGTTGCAATTTTTAGTATCATGGTCATTACATCCACATCTCCCATAGCACTTTGAAGTTTTACACTCTTTAGCAGTATGATGATAATCGATTGCAATTGAAGCATCGGACAAGGCTTATGTGCTCGAAGTATCTGCATGATCTGCACCCAAGAAATAATCTATTCTCATTCTCCTTCATTATTCGTTTAAATGTGCAACTATCACACTCTAAAATAGCAAAACAAGACTTGACCATTTTCTTTAAAACAATCATTTTTATTCGACTTTTTGCTGTTATAATATCACTATTTTGCATTTTTAACTTCTGAATGAGCTCATCTTCGCTATATTGCTCCTCTATACGTACAATCTTTATTCTAGGGAATTTTTTATTAGGAACAACCGTCAAGTAATGCTCTGCTATCTTTGGCTCAATGGATTTTATTTTCCTGACTTCAAGCTCACTTCTACACTGAATTATTACTGCATCGTTTTTAGTCTCTTTAATTCCACGGATTCCAACACCAAGTCCCGCGGGATCAATTTGCTGTCTGACAATTCTCTTTGTCTCCTGACTGTCACACGAATAGAACTTTTTTCTATTTTTAAATCCGTTAATCTTGTCATAACTGCATCCATTTTGAGTTCGATCTGCCCTATTTTTTTAGCCATCTTTAAGTTATTATTCACAATCCCCATGCAACCATCACAGGACCAAAGAACATTCTTACAGTCAACAACAGCTTTTGAAATAGAATCTTTCATCTTAATGCACATATTGCGAAATCGTTTTATTGCTTTTAAGCTTTAGTGTTTACAACAAAATTGTCCTTACACATTTCACAGTCATCTGCAGCATTTAACATCTTGGCAACACTGTCGCCGCCACAATATAAACAACCCCGTCTTTCAATTAAGGAATGTGTGTCCGTTCTTCCTAAATCATCTGATTAAAAGAATTATTCAGAGAAAATAATTCACTAATAAACGACTCAACTATCGCCAGAATCAACGCTCTCGTATTTAAACGATTAAAACATGCGGAAAATTCTATATTTAAATTACTTTCAACTCGAGCTATGGAGTACAGCTGTTCACGCGATGAATTTCGTAGCGGAACTGTATATGTATATGTATATGTATATGTATATGTATATGTATATGTATATGTATATGTATATGTATTTGTATATGTATATGTATATGTATATGTATATGTATGTGTATGTGTATGTGTATGTGTATATGTATATGTATATGTATATGTATATGTATATGTATATGTATATGTATATGTATATGTATATGTATATGTATATGTATATGTATATGTATATGTATATGTATATGTATATGTATATGTATATGTATATGTATATGTATATGTATATGTATATGTATATGTATATGTATATGTATATGTATATGTATATGTATATGTATATGTATATGTATATGTATATGTATATGTATATGTATATGTATATGTATATGTATATGTATATGTATATGTATATGTATATGTATATGTATATGTATATGTATATGTATATGTATATGTATATGTATATGTATATGTATATGTATATGTATATGCATATGCATATGTATATGTATATGTATATGTATATGTATATGTATATGTATATGTATATGTATATGTATATGTATATGTATATGTATATGTATATGAATATGTATATATGTATGTATCTGAATATGTATATGTATATCGAACAATTCGGAGAAACATTTGCGGAAAATGCATTAGGACAAGTGTGTTCCGTTCGCATACTGGTTTTAAAACACTGCCGTATATGTTGTGCTTTTGTAAACTGTCATTATGGAGAAACAGAATCTTGCTTCTCAATAATAAAGACTTTTCAAATAAGACTGTCGGAACTTTGAAACGTAATAGCGACAACAGTGTACTGCTGTATTCAGTATATTGTATATACAATATTGTATAACTACGCGCACAGAAATTGGAAGTTGGAGGGCGACCCCCCACTTTGGGGAAAAATGTTCTTTTTCGACAGCTTCGTTCGGCATTTGGTCATGAGATTTAACGCACTTGGATAATATTTTGCGCGGTTTTGTTAAATCTCCGGTTTACAGAAATAAACCCCGAAAAATTCTAGACCTTAAACGAAACATTCAGGCCCTCATTGAAAATATACCATATGGGAAAGAGTAATAGAAAATGGGGTCATCAGAATACATTGCACAAGATAAACCCGAGGGGGACCTTTGGACAAAGTTATTTTTAAAACATAATGCCATTAATTGTTCTCCAAGAAAAAATAAAAATTAGTGGATTATCACTTATAGTTATTATTGTACCTTATTTTAAAGTTTCGACACTTTTGTTGGGCAATTTTTTACACACTCGTCATTTCCTAATTAATAAATAAACTTTTGAATTGAAATTCTACTTGATGGAAATTCATCGCAAAGATGAATGAAATTTTATTCAAAATATCCACTTCATTGTATTAATATTTAACGCGTTTCGCTAATATTATTACAATTAAGTGGAAATGTTGACAAACATTCTTTTATTAGACATTTAATAAATATCAGTTATAACAACATTCTTAAGTGAACGACGACAAAATTTTAAGTGGACGACGGTATTCGAAGTAGAAATTAAATTAAGTCATTGAAGTAGTTGAAGGTCAGTTTCAATAATGAATACTTTCAATGCAAATAGATTATGTTTTATAAAATAATTTATATATTTTTCACTTCACAATACACATATAATTCCTGGTATTTATTATCTAAATAAAGTTAATTAATGTATTAATATGGTTTTTCCACATACAAATTTTGATTAGTTACTGAAAGAATACTAGGTGTACGAGGGTTGCTATTTATGTATCCGGAATAATAAATAATAACAAATATTTATTACTGAAAAGGGTTTTATTGTTTTTCAGAATATTCTCCGCTATGATTTATACACTTTTGCATACGTTGAAACCAATTTTCATAGCACTTTTTCCATTCCGATTGAATTATCTCGAAATATGCATTTTGAACGCATCAACTGCTTGTTCTGGCGTCGAAAATCGTTGACCACGTAGTTTATTCTTCACGGATGGAAACAAAAAGAAATCGTTGGGTGCCAAATCGGGACGTGTACCATTTAAAGGTGGGAGCGTGATGTTTTGGGGTGGTATTATGAGGGGTACACGAACATATCTACTAGTCATGGAGAGAAAAGTCGCTGGTGATGTGTATATCGAGGAAGACTTAAATCTTGTTGTGCGTCTGTTTCGAGGCGACGGATTTGTTTTCATGGATGACAACGCACCTCTTCATCGAACAGCATTAGTACAAAATGTTCTTGATGAGGAGGGCGTAACCAAGTTAGGGTGGCCAGAAAATTTTCCTGACATGAATGTCATTGAACTTGTTTGGGACATTCTGAAAACACGCATCAAGAAACGAAATAATCCTCCTCATACCCTGCAAGAACTAAAAGATGGTGTAGAATGAGAGGAGAATTTCACAAATCCAAATTGATCATTTAATGGACAGCATGCCAAATCGCCTTACGGCATGCATACTTACACATGGAGGATATACTGCTTATTTACTGAAAATTGTTCTTTTTATTTTAAAATTGTTTTTGAAGGCAATTGGTACATTGTAAATTTTTGACTCCAAAATAATAAGGCAATTTTAGACACATTGGTGATTTGGTGTCGATTTTTATTTGGTATCAGTAAAAGTTTTAATAAAATGATGATCACGTAAACGAGTAAAAGAAAAATTTAATATCAACACAAAAATGAAATGTTTGAATGAAATGAATTCCAAAATTTTGGACATATGTGTATATTCAATAAGAGTGAACCATTGAAGTCTACCTGGTCATTTAGCAGAATACACAAAAATTGCAAACGTGTTTTGCACTCATTATTTTTGATATTAGTGACGGGATATAATAAATGAATATTCTTTTTTTTGGCATTTTTTATTAATTATTCTAAAGAGTTTTCCAATATGAGTTCAGAACTTTGAAACGCAATAGCGGCAACGCTGTTTGAAATGAAAATGTTACTCATACTTACACTGCTGTGTTCAGTACATAGTGTCAATTCGCCATGGAAAGGTAAACGATTCAACAGCGCGTAGAAAGTGGAAACATTGCATTTTCGCGGTAAAATACATTTTCCGACGAAGCGTGGCTTAATGGATTCCTGAAAATCCTCAAGCACTAATAGGACATTATTTTTTTGAAGGCGATGGCGGATCGTGTTACTGTTGCGCTATGTGTTATGGTGAACGCTATAGGAGTATGCTAACACAATCTCTTTCGCCTGAAGTGATAATCGTTTTTTCGCGAAATGTGAGTGTCAACTGGCTATCAAGATCATTACATTAATGGCATTATATATATATATATATATATATATATATATATATATATATATATATATATATATATATATATATATATATATATATATATATATATAATAAAACACTTGAAGATGACTATCTAAAAAAATTTTACGAACCGGTAATTAAAAATTGAATATATAACAATGAATGAATGAATGAATGAATGAATATATAAAATGATTAGAAAACATGAAATGATTTATATAAAAAAATTAAAAAATAAATTAATGGTATTATTTGTTTTTTTAAATAAATCATTTCCTTTATATTTCTTTTTTTTTATATTGTTTTTCAATATCTAGAATTTTTGTGTCGTTAAAATTAATGTTGTGTTCATTATCTATAGCATGTTTTGAAAGAGCAGTTACGTTTGGTTCTAGGATTCTAATGGTTTTTTCTGTTCATTGATTCTGTTTTTTAAATATTGTTTAGTTTGGCCAATATATGAGCTTGCACAAGTTAAGCAATCAATTTTGTAAATTAAATTTGTTTGTTCCATTTTGGGTGTTTGTGGTTTTATTTTGTAAATATTTCTTTAGTGTTATTATTAGGTATTTTTCCTATATTTCTATTATATGGTTTAAGAACTTTTTTTATTTTATTATTTATTTCTGGTATGTATGGTAAAGGTATGCAATTTTCATTTTTATTTTTATTTTTATTCACGTATGGGCCCTGGTGGATCACGCGAAGTACAGTTAGAGGCGTTTGTTGTTGTTAGCCATCCCTTGCGCCCATACTAATTTCATTCTTTCGCTATGAGCTTTTTTCCTTTCGTCAGATCAAGTTGTTCCAGTCTTCCTACATTTTTCTCTCTGGCCTCCTTCCAAACGATAACCTTGTGTCTGAAACAGCCTCTAGCCTGAATTTCACTTTGTGTAATATTTGCTGATCTTAGGTCCTCTTTAATTGCAGCAATCCATTTAATTATTTCCACTTTAGCTCTGCTCCTATTTTCACATAATTCGATTATTTGTCTAATTAGTCTACTCGGATTCATCCGTTTGATGTGTCCGTAAAACTTAAGTCTTCTTTTTCTCATATCGCTATGTATATCTGTGTATTGTTTGATTTCTTGGTTTTCTCGAAGTCGGTATGTTGTGCTATTTATTTGTTTCGGGCCTAAAATTTTTCTTATGATTTTTCTTTCCTTTCTTTTAATGTCTTTGATATCTCTCTTTCTATTCAAAATGAGCGTTTCTGCCCCATATAGACATTCTGGAGTAATAAATGTGTGCTAATGTCTCTTTTTAGATATGCATTTTTTGTTGTAAATATTTTGTGTAAGTCTTAATGCTGTTTCCATTTTTTGACATCTACCCTTATTGGCCGCTTTTTCCAACCCATTTTCCATAATTATTTTACTCAAATTTTTGAATTGAGAGACTCCTCTGATTTCAATCATTCAATCTGTTTTTGTGCCGTACATATATATTTAGCCAAAATTGTTAGATTATTAGCAAACGCCAGACAATCAATTTTGATGTTGATTCTCCCCAGTTTAATGGGTTGGTGAATATTCAGGGCCGACTTTTTTTCACGCCACTTCTGTATTACTTTTTTTAGAACACAGTTAAGAGTGGCGAGAGTCCATCCCCTTGTCTCACTACAGTTTTAATTTCGAAGGGCTCTGAGATGTCACCCATGAATTTAACTTTTGACCTTGTGTTAGTTAATGTTGCTTTAATAATTGCCAGCGTTTTCAGATCTAGTCCTTGTTCTTTCAAGATTCGCGGTCCATAGAATCATATACTTTTTTGAAATCTACAAATATACAGACGAGATTTTTATTGTACAGTTTTTGATGTCTTATGATCAACTTTACATTCTGGATCTGTTCAGGGCGGGACCTGCCCGGTCGAAAACCTGCTTGATATTCAACAATTTTTGGTTCTAACTGTCCCTGTGCTCTGTCTAATAGACATTGAGATATAATCTTGTAACAAACTGGGAAAAGAGATATCCCTCTGTAGTTGGTTACATCCGTTCTATCTCCTTTCTTGTGTAGTGGATGGATTAAAGCATCTTTCCAGTCTTCTGGAATCCGTTCGGTTCGCCAAACTTCTTGTAGAATTTTTGTTATTTCCTTGATCGTACCTGGACCAGCGGATTTCAAAAGTTCAGCAGTGATTCCATCTTGACCAGAAGCTTTGATATGCTATTATTGTTATATATTCTATATATTCTATTTTGAATTACCGGTTCGTAAAACCCTTTTAAATGATAAATATTTGTTGTTATTTATTATTCCGGATACATAAATAGCAACCCTCGTACACCAAGTGTATTCTTTCAGTAACTAATTATACATTTTATGTGGAAAACCATATTAATACATTAATTAACTTTATTTAGATAATAAACACTAGACATTCTATGTGTACTGTGAAATAAAAAAATATATAAATTATTTTATAAAACATAATTTATTTGCATTGAAATTATTCATTACTGAAAATGACCTTCAACTACTTCAATGACTTAATTTAATTTCTACTTCGAATACCGTCGTCCAATTAAAATTTTGTCGCCCACTTAAGAATGTTGTTATAACTGATATTTATTAAATGTCGAATAAAATAATGTTTGTCAACATTTCCATTTAATTGTATTAATATTAGTGAAACGCGTTATATATTAAACAATAAAGTGGAAATTTTGAATAAAATTTAATTCATCTTTTTAAAATTTCTTAAACTTTCGTTAAACATTTGTGATGAATTTCCATCAGGTAGAATTTCAATTCAAAAGTTTATTTATTAATTAGGAAATAATGAGTATATAAAAAATTGCTCAACAAGTGTTGACGCAACTTTAAAATGAGGTACAATAATAACTACAAGTGATAATCCACTAATTTTTATTTTATCTTGAAGAACAATTAATGGTATTATGTTTTAAAAATAACTTCGTTCAAATGTTCCCCTCGGGTTTATCTTGCGCAATGTATTCTGGTGACCCAATTTTCTATTACTCTTTCACATATATCGCGTGGTATATTTTCATTGAGGGCCTGAATGTTTCATTTAAGGTCAAGAATTTTTCGGGATTTATTTCTGTTAACAAAACCGCACAAAATATTATCTAATTGCGTTAAATCTCATGATCAAAAGCCGAACGAAGCTGTCGAAAAAGAAAATTTTTCCCCAAAGGCCCCCACTTTGGGGAAAAATTCCAATCTCCAATCTCTGGCGCATTTGTACAATATACTGAATACATATACATATACATATAAGTCCAAGGAAATTTGACACTTCATATATATATATATATATATATATATATATATATATATATATATATATATATATATATATATATATATATATTATTAGGTGCGTATAGACCCAGTTGAATCATGCAAAGCATACTGACTCATTTTCGAGTGTTCTTTCTGATCTTCCACACCTTGTGCGATCCATGGTACTGTTGACTTGACTCCTTGTATGTATGTATAAAAATAACTTCGTTCAAATGTTCCCCTCGGGTTTATCTTGCGCAATGTATTCTGGTGACCCAATTTTCTATTACTCTTTCACATATATCGCGTGGTATATTTTCATTGAGGGCCTGAATGTTTCATTTAAGGTCAAGAATTTTTCGGGATTTATTTCTGTTAACAAAACCGCACAAAATATTATCTAATTGCGTTAAATCTCATGATCAAAAGCCGAACGAAGCTGTCGAAAAAGAAAATTTTTTCCCAATGGCCCCCACTTTGGGGAAAAATTCCAATCTCCAATCTCTGGCGCATTTGTACAATATACTGAATACATATACATATACATATAAGTCCAAGGAAATTTGACACTTCATATATATATATATATATATATATATATATATATATATATATATATATATATATATATATATATATATATATATATATTATTAGGTGCGTATAGACCCAGTTGAATCATGCAAAGCATACTGACTCATTTTCGAGTGTTCTTTCTGATCCTCCACACCTTGTGCGATCCATGGTACTGTTGACTTGACTCCTTGTATGTATGTAAGAATTCTGTTGGTGAGTCTTGTCGGTGGGAGTCTACTGGTATGTCCATATAATTTCAACCTTCTTTTTTTATGTCCGCCGCTACGTTGGACATTCTCTCTGTGGTCCTTCTAGAATGTAGTCTGTATTCTTCCTCAGTTTCTTTTTCAGTTTTGGGCCGAGAATTTTTCTCATAATTTTGGTTTCGTATTGGTTTCTAGTGTCCTTGATTTTTCAGTTCCTTTTACCATTTCCTTATGATTTTGTCCAGGACCAGGTTGAAGAGGACTGGGGATAATCCATCTCCTTGACTTACTCCGGTTTTAATCAGGAAGAGTTCGGAAATTTCTCCTATAAATTTCACTTTTGAGGTTGTGTCGGTCAGTGTCTGCTTGATCAATCGTAGTGTTTTCACTCGATCGAGTCATTGTTCTTCTAGGATGTTGAACAGAGATTTTCGGTCGATGCAGTCGTATGCTTTCTTGAAGTCCACGAACGTGCAGATGATTGGGAAGTTCCTGATAGCTTTGTATTTTAGTATTGTTTTTAAGTTAAATACTTGTTCAGTGCATGAGCGACCAGGGCGAGAGCCTGCCTGGTTCTCGCCAATTTTGTGTTCTAATTGTTCTTGTGTTCTCTGGAGAAGGTATGCTTAGAGGATTTTGTAAGTGACTTGTAGTAAGGAGATTCCTCTGTAGTTTTTCGCATCTGTCCTGTCTCCCTTCTTGTGTAGCGGGTGGATAAGAGCACATTTCTATTCATGTGGTAATTTTTCTGTCTGCCAGATGTTCGTGATAATTTGCGTAAGTTCCTGCAGTGAATTTGTTCCGAGGTTTTTCAATAGTTTCGCGGTGATATCTTCACCGGATGTCCTGTTATTCTTTAGTTTACGTATGTGCCTGTGGATTTCTTCCTGTGTTGGTGGTGGTGATTCTGAGTGGGTATAGATACAATTTTCCTTGGGGAATCCTGTGTCGCGTTCGGGGCAATTGAGGAGATCAGAGAAATAGTGTGCCAGTCTTTGACAATTATCCTGATTGGTTGGCGCTAATCTCCCATTCCGCTTTCTGAAGCAAATATTTTGTGGTGTGTATCCACGGATTTCTCTTGCGAAAGTCCTATAAAAGTATTTCGTGTTGTAATTGCGGAAATTCTCCTCTATAGAGTCTAGTTGTTCCTTCATGTACTTCCTCTTAGTTTGTCTGATAACCTTTGAGGTCTGTTTTCTAGTCACGTCAAAAAGCTGTTGACTTTCTGGGGATTTTTTAGTGTTGTATTCCTGAAATGCTCGTTTGCATCGCTGCAATAGACTTTCGCATTCCGAGTCCCACCAAGGGTGTTTTGTGTTCTTTTTCAATGGGATCAGTTTCTGTGGTTTTTGTGTACTTTTTTTGTGGAATTTTTTCCATGTATCTGCCTGTTCCTTTTCCCATTCCTCTGTTATGTCGGATTCCTTAAATCTTTTTCATGTCGGATTTCTGTAGATGTGTCTTTTTATGATAGATTCTCCTTGAGGTGAACTTGATTTTGATTCGTCTTAGGTAGTGCTCTGTGTCAAAGTTCGCACCCTTGCGGACTTGGACATCTTTGATCTCTCTTTGTTGTGGGTATGAGATTGCAACGTGGTCTATCTGGAATTCTCTAATCTGTTGTATAGGCGATCTGTTTGTCTTCTGTTTTTCTGGGTCATGTCTTCTGTCGTCTTCTGTTTTTGTGGAGATTTTTTCAGGGATGTTGACATGATCTTCAGGTTATTTTGTTTCTAATTTGTGACCGAGGAATTTGCCTACGGTTTTCTAATGGATTTTTTCTCTACCTATTTGTGCGTTAAAGTCGTCCAGTAAAATTTTGACGTCATCCTTTGGGACCTTTATCATTACCTTCTCTAGTGTTGTCCAGAATTTCTCTGTAGACTTGGGGTTTTTCTTGTTGTCCCCGTTTGTGGGGGCATGTACCTTGATCATGGTGTATTTTTTATTGTCGTACTGTATGTGCATTGTTATTAGTCTATTGTTTATAGGCGTGATTTCCTTAATAGAGTTAACTATCCCTTTGTGCACCACAAAGGCCATGCCCAGAAGTGGAGCGCTCCTGGCGACTCATTTGTCTGTTCTGCTTTTGAATATGCGATAGTTCCCGTAGTCCACGTAGGCAAGCACTAGTATCTTTTGCCTGTCAAGTTCTGAAGTTAGGTTGTAAAGTCTTCCTGGTTGGATCAGCGTGTTGTTGTTGAAGGTGCCAATATATGTAGGTGATTAAATTATATTGTATTTATGTATTTAACATAAATGTGATTAAATTATGTTGTATTTATGTATTTAACATAAATACAACATAATTTAATCATCTGCATGTATTGACACCTTCAACAACAACACGCGTATATATTTATGTATTTTTTATACTTACTTACAAGTTTAACATTGTAATTTCGTATCTAGAGAAGGCACTGTGAGCAAATGGCATACAATTTTTTAAATAGAGTGTAAATTTAGACATGATGTATTTTAATTAAATTCTGTTAAATACACTTTTTGCTTGTGGACTCTGAATTTGAAATGAAACGGTACCTAGTTGGAGATGCTAGCGGTATGAAAAAAGCGGTTGTAAGTTTCCGTGAAATTGCGAGATAATTGGACATTATTGCTTCTACTGTTACGAGAACATTGATAAGATAATGTCAGTATTAATACTATCCACGAGTACGATTTTTTAATCCTAAAAGTATCCAAGGGTGTGACGAACAGTCTTTTAGACTTCCTGCCATTCGAAATCAACATGAAAATGATGAGATTGATGATGCTGATCAACATGAGATTGATGATACTGATGATTGATGATGCTGATTGACTGATGCTTTTATTATAGGTTCAGGTAGGACGGTTTCGAAAATGATCGTTAATCGGTATTTAATTGCGATGGGGATGTGTATTATTTATTGGGTGTTTCCTTTTACACCACAGCACAAGACTCCTTGTATAGGAATAGATCTAAAATAGAACTCTGTTTACTTTAGAGATGTGTTTAGATTTTATTTAGGAGATTTTCGGGGTGAAAGTCGAAATTTAATTTTCTTAAGTTAAGTTATAATATCTTTAATTAAATTATATATTTAACTAAGTTTTAGGAAGCTGTATTATTAAGTAAGTGATGACCTATCAGAAGAAGTTTAAAATGCAGTAAGTTATGTAAACGAAATAATACAGCTCTTTATAAGGCCTTATTTTTAGCCTCGTCCAAATCTTATCTTAAAAAATCGATATCGATATATTATCGATAAAAAAATCAAACTCTATGCGAACTTATGAATGAAAAATTGCAAGTGGGCCTGTGAAGAATATTTAAAATATTTAAAAACAAGGAAATTTTAGCATTTTGCATTTAGCAAATTAAGCAGCAAGTGTCTAGAGAGACATGTTTCTGGCCTTTATTCCTGATACCTAGACATAATCTCCCCATGGTGGGATCATGGTGATGGTTTTGCGCAGTCTGACTGTTGCGGAAGATCACCCCAGGATGGTGTGAGCTGCCTTAGCTTACAGTCTACATCCGACAAGGCATATGGTCGTATTCTAGATCATTCCTTTAGCTGCTTTCTGAACGTTCAGCTTGATCTCGACTGATTACGGTTTAAAGCTAGAAATCGGTCTCGGGAGACAGTTGCTAACGTTTTAGTGGCGGCTAAAGGACTGGAAAATGTTTTTGCGAAGCACGGAAAAAATTTCTTTCTAATTCAATATCTACCCAGCATGTCAAATAGTGTAGGTTTTAGAAGAGTCTGCGATATATTCACTTGACTATCCGACAAGATATCCAAATTTATCGCCGATTAGGCATTTAATTTATAGAATAATCTTTGTCAAACTCTTAAGCGATTGCTCAGGCCGTCAGTAACTTTAAACATACAGACATAGAACATATAAATTGGTCCATGTCTCGAAGAGTTACAAAGTGATAATAACCGGGGTTGATCTACTCATTATTATTTTTTTTGCATCAAATGTAAGTTGAATTTCTTGATATTTTATCATTACGTAATACCCTTATAGTTTACAAATATATAATAGGAAATTAATGAAAAAAAAAATCATATACATACCGATCATGTAAATATTTCTATAAGTAATATTTTTGATGATTCCCTCTCCAGCATCGATATGCGTTTTGATGTGAATTCCATCCATGGCGTCAATGATGATTGAATTTTCAATAACGACATCCGTCAAGGTATTTCTTTCTAATGAAACGTTACTGAAGCCGACTGACAAGCTGAGACCATGACTTCCGTGGCATAACATGTTTGATACCCAAATATTGGAACCTAAGTGATTTAGTTATATTATAATTAAAAATATTAATACAAAAATAGAACAAAATTAACAATAATACGAGAGACTATTATAGGACTTTTGCAAGAGAAATCCGTGGATACACACAAAACCTTTGCTTCAGAAAGCGGAATGGGAGATTAGCGCTAACCAATCAGAGAATTGTCAGGAGATGGCACACTACTTCTCTGATCTCCTTAATTTCCTTGAAAGCGACACAAGATTCCCCAAAGAAAGTTGTATTGACACCCACTCAGAATCACCACCACCAACACAGGAAGAAATCCACAGGCACATACGCAAATTAAAGAATAACAGGTCATCCGGTGAAGAAGACCTCGGACCAAATTCACTGCAGGAATTTACGCAAATTATCACGAACATTTGGCAAACAGAAAAATTACCAGATGAATGGAATGTGCTCTTATCCACCCACTGCACAAGAAGGGAGACAGAACAGATGTGAAAAACTACAGTGGAATCTCCTTACTACAAGTCCGGAATACAGTGGAATCTCCTTACTACAATTGAATTTCACATAAAATAAATAGTTTTAAGGTATCTAGCTTGGTTGTTGTTTTATATTAATTTAAAGTTCAGACGCACTAAAAAAACCACCCTATACATAGGCTGAAAAGTTTCTTTTTTCCATTCTCTTATGACTTTGTCCAGGACCAGGTTGAAGAAGAGTGGGAATAACCCATCTCCTTGGCGTACTCTAGTTTTAATCAGGAAGGGTTCGGAAATTTCTCCCATAAATTTCACTTTAGAGGTTGTGTCAGTCAGTGTCTGCTTGATCAATCGTAGTGTTTTGGGGTCGAGTCCTTGTTCTTCTAGGATGTTGAACAAATATTTTCGGTCGATGCAGTCGTATGCTTTGTTGAAGTCCACGAACGTGCAGATGATTGGGATGTTCCTGATAGCTTAGTATTTCATTATTGATTTTAAGTTAAATATTTGTTCAGTGCATGAGCGATCATGGCGAAAGCCTGCCTGGTACTCGCCAATTTTGTGTTCTAATTGTTCTTGTGTTCTCTGGAGAAGGCATGCTGAGAGGATTTTGTAAGTGACTTGTAGTAAGGAGATTCCACTGTAGTTTTTCACATCTTTTCTGTCTCCCTTCTTGTGCAGCGGGTGGATAAGAGCACATTCCATTCATCTGGTAATTTTTCGGTTTGCCAAATGTTCGCGATAATTTGCGTAAATTCCTGCAGTGAATTTGGTCCGAGGTCTTCTTCACCGGATGACCTGTTATTCTTTAATTTGCGTATATGCCTGTGGATTTCTTCCTGTGTTGGTGGTGGTGATTCTGAGTGGGTGTGGATACAACTTTCTTTGGGGAATCTTGTGTCGCTTTCAAGGAAATTGAGGAGATCAGAGAATTGTCAGGAGATGGCACACTACTAATGTGCTGCTGGGAGGTGGTTGATAATTCTCCTGAAAGGTTTATTTTACGTTTACCAGAATTTTCAATTCCACTGCAATTGATTTTACCACACTTCGATGGATGAAATGTTTGTCTTAGGATTTTGAATCAACTTTCCCAAATGTTAGTCCTGTGCTGAACTTTTTGAAGTTTCTTTAATTCGGGTATCAGTTCTTATTAATGGCTTTTATCCTTGCTAGAATTATGAAATGAATGCGTCATTAATGGCCCTAAAGCTCAGTAGATAATTTGCTGATTCATAGATTTGACTCAATAGCTTTTTGTACAGCCTTAGAACACTTAGCCCCTTTACCTCTCACTTTGCATATTTAATTTGTCTTTTCCTTTAGTTTAACTTTAGTAATGGTCTAATAGAACGAAAATTTGTTTTTTTTTATCATAAAAATATTTCAATTGACAATTTAATATGTGCGTAAAATGATGTATAATATACATTCTAAAGGGTGATTTTTTTAGTGCGTCCGAATTTCTGATATAGGTTGCTGTCAAACGAACTGTGAGTTCGCACTCTGTAAAGCAAGCAATTCTGTAAATTTGTGCAAATATATGCCTTAAGGCGAGAGGATGGCACAGTGTGCAGGGCGCGTACCCAAATGTTAGAGGTTGTCAGAAAATTTTATTCCCAGTTATATGAAGATCAGAACCAATCAAAGACAACAATAGCCACGGAAGAACAAATGCCAGATATCCTAGTGGAGGAAGTAACAAATGCTATAGAATCGATGAAAAACGACAAGGCTCCAGGAAAGGAGACTGTATCTGTCGAAATGCTAAAAGCTGGTGGTCGGACGTTACATAGAACACTGGCAAAATTATACTCAAAATGCCTCAAAGAACAAAAAGACTTATGGAAAAATGCAGAAGTGATCTTTTTACATAAAAAAGGAGCACAGGAAGATTTAAAGAACTACCGTCCAATAAGCCTCCTATCAGTAATGGACAAAGTTTTCACTAATTTCTAAAAGAATATCAAAAAAACTGAATGACGCACAACCAAGAGAATACGTAGGATTCAGAAGTGGATTCAGAAGTGGATTCAGTACAATGGATCACATCCAGGTTGTACAGCAGGCCATAGAAAGGCACAACGAATACAACATGCCACTGTGCTTGGCTTTTATCAACTACAAAAAAGCATTTGACTCCATCTCAAAGCATGCGGTAATGGATGCACTGCTTAGCCAAGGTAGATAAAGCATATGTAAACCTATTAGGATCGATATATGATGGAGCTACAGCCACAATTCACCTTGATGATCTTGAAGTGGGAATTAATGTAGAACGAGGTGTACAGCAGGGTGACGCAATATTGCCTGTTCTTTTCTCGGCTGGCCTTGAAGAAGTATTCCGTAAACTGGATTGGGAACAGGATGGTGTACAGATCAATGGTGCAAACGTAAACCATCTTAGATTTGCAGCTGATATTGTTCTTCTTTCACAAAACCCAGAAGAGCTGCAACGGCGCATACAAGAACTGCAAAGGGCTGGGGAACCATTTGGCTTGAAAAAGAGTCAGATTATGTCCAATAACTTCGCTCAGAACAGAAGAATTTCTGTTTTAGAAAGGGATTTAGAGATTGTGGACAGCTTTATATATCTTGGGTAGATGATTTCAATGGAGGGGAATACCGCCCGGGTGGTGGAACGGCGTGTTAAATGTAGCTAGCAGACATTTGGCAGGCTCAACATAGTGTTTAAAAGCAGACTCCCACTTTGTCTGAAAAGAAAAGTATTCGATCAGTGCGTACTACCCGTTATGACATACGGAAGTGAAACTTGGACACTCACATCGCAATCAATTAAAAAACTTCGGGTGGCACAGAGGGGAATGGAAAGATGTATGCTTGGCATTACAAGATGAGACAGAAAGTCCTGTGCATGGATAAGGGAACAAACAAAAGTGTGTGACATCATTCGAAGAGTAAAGCAATTGAAATGGAGATGGGCAGGCCATATAGCGAGGCGATGTGACGACAAATGGACCAAGGCAATCCTGGAGTGGATACCGCTTGATCGCAAACGTCCGCGAAGTAGACCGAAAGCACGATGGATTGATGACATCGTTAAGTATATTGGACCTGAGTGGCAGAGGAAAGCCAAGGACCGTGAAAGTTGGAAGCATGCTGAAGAGGCCTTCATCCTACAGAGGATCGACACAGGCTGATGATGATGATGATGATATGTATAATATATATATATATATATATATATATATATATATATATATATATATATATATATATATATATATATATATATATATATATATACATACATATATATATATATATATATATATATATATATATATATATATATATATATATATATATATATATACATATATATATATATATATATATATATATATATATATATATATATATATATATATATATATATATATATATATATATATATATATATATATATATATATATACCCCTTTGTGGATCAGACCTTGACGTGGTAAAGGGGTTTGAGTAGGGCAATGAAGCTTTGAGCTATGCCGTCTGGAGTCTATGCTCCTGGGAGGGTCACCCCTGGCGGACAGGTCAAAGCGGAGGCCTCAGACTAACATGATCCAAAATCTGCCAACCCGCATTGGAGCAGCGTGGCAGATTACGGTCCATACCTTCAACATGGTATTTCAGTATGTTGAAATATGACAGTACAACCTCAAACACGGCCCTCATTCCCCGGAGGCCAAGGGGCAACTACCTACGGCAGCGGGAAGACCTGCCCCAAGGCAGAGGGTGCTAAGAATCACCGGGTTAGATCAGGCTGCCATTGGACTTTTGACATTGCAACGTTAAATATACGGACTATGAAAGCAGAGGCCCGATTGCAAGAACTGTTAATCGAACTTGACAACATACATTGGGATATTATTGGGCTCTGTGAAACACGAAGGAAGGGTGAAGAGTTAATCAAACTGGAACCAACTGGACACGTACTCTACACTCGAGGTACGGAAAATGGCCGATGTGGCGGAATAGGATTCCTCATCAATCGAAAGCTGAAGAACAGTGTGGTAAAATTTGAAAGTACATCCGACCGATTAGCCCAATGCGTCATTCAGCTGAATAAAAAGTTTAGGCTTCAAATCGTCCAAGCTTATGCACCAACTATAAGCCATAAAGATGAGGAAATTGAGGAATTTTATGATGATGTGGCCCAGCTTTTATACAAGGAGAAATGTAGGTACAAAATCCTGATGGGTGATTTTAATGCCAGAATTGGAACAACAAGAACAGACGAAAATGCAACTGGCCCATATGGAACTGGTGAGCGAGACAATAGAGGTGACAGATTAGTTGATTTTGCTGAAGGACAAGAACTATATATTATGAATTCATTCTATAAGAAAAATATCAGCAGAAAATGGACATGGAAAAGTCCATCTGGCCTCACAAGCGAAATTGACTACATCATGACCAACGATAAAACAATATTTACCAATTGTACTGTCCTTAACAATTTTAATGTTGGAAGTGACCACCGAATTGTACGAGCAAGGGTTCGGATTGACTGTCGAAAAGAGCGCGAAAAAATGGTAAGATCAAAGAACGGCAAGGTAAATTCTGGAAAACTGCTGGAGAGAGGAAGCGATTTTGAGATTGCTTTGTCAAACCGGTTTGCTGCGTTACAAGATCCAGAGCAGGTGGAAATATCAGTTCAATATGAAGAAATCGCCAACAATGTACTTCAAACGGCTGCTTCAATAGCACCAGAAGAAAAATGTCTCAAACAAACAAAAATCTCCAGTGAGACCATTGATTTAATGAAGAAACGGCGAGCAATGAGAAATGCAGGTAGTCCTTTTGGCAGGGTTGAGTACACTGAGCTCTGCAAAACTATAAGAAAACGTATCAGAGAGGACACGCGCCGATTCAATATGCGGCTAGTGCAAAAAACCCTGGAAGAAAACAAAGGAATTAACAAAGCTAAACAGAAGCTGAGAAACAAAAGAACGCAAATATATGCTTTAAAGCGTGAGGATGGCACAGTGTGCAGGACGCGTACCCAAATGTTAGAGATTGTCAGAAGGTTTTATTCCCAGTTATATGAAGATCAGAGCCAGTCAGGGACAGCAATACCCACGGAAGAACAATATATAATACCAGATATCCTAGTGGAGGAAGTAACAAATGCTATAGAATTGATGAAGAACGGCAAGGCTCCAGGAAAGGATAGTGTAACTGTCGAAATGCTAAAAGCTGGTGGTCGGACGTTACATAAAACACTGGCAAAATTATACTCAAAATGCCTCAAAGAACAAAAAGTACCTGACTTATGGAAAAATGCAGAAGTGATCCTTTTACATAAAAAAGGAGCACAGGAAGATTTAAAGAACTACCGTCCAATAAGCCTCCTATCAGTGATGTACAAAGTTTTCACTAAGATAATTTCTAAAAGAATATTAAAAAAACTGAATGACGCACAACCAAGAGAACAAGCAGGATTCAGAAGTGGATTCAGTACAATGGATCACATCCAGGTTGTACAGCAGGCCATAGAAAGGCACAACGAATACACCATGCCACTGTGCTTGGCTTTTATCGACTACGAAAAAGCATTTGATTCCATCTCAAAGCATGCGATAATGGATGCACTGCTTAGCCAAGGTGTAGAGAGAGCCTATGTAAACCTATTAGAATCGATATATGATGGAGCTACAGCCACAATTCACCTTGATGATCTTGAAGTGGGAATTAATATAGAACGAGGTGTACGGCAGGGTGACGCAATATCGCCTATTCTTTTCTCGGCTGGCCTTGAAGAAGTATTCCGTAAACTGGATTGGGAACAGGATGGGGTAAAGATCAATGGTGCAAACTTAAACCATCTTAGATTTGCAGATTATATTATTCTCATTTCACAAGACCCAGAGGAGCTGCAAAGACGCATACAAGAACTGCAAAGGGCTGGCGAACCATTTGGCTTGAAAATGAACCTGAAAAAGAGTCAGGTTATGTTCAATAACTTCGCTCAGGACAGAAGAATTTCAGTTTTAGGAAGGGATTTAGAGATTGTGGACAGCTTTGTATATCTTGGGCAGAGGATTTCCATGGAGGGGAATACCGCCCGGGAGGTGGAACGGCGTGATAAATGTGGCTGGCAGGCATTTGGTAGGCTCAACATAGTGTTTAAGAGCAGACTCCCACTTTGCCTGAAAAGAAAAGTATTCGATCAGTGCGTTCTACCCGTTATGACATACGGAAGTGAAACGTGGACACTCACATCGCAATCAATTCAAAAACTTCGGGTGGCACAGAGGGGAATGGAAAGATGTATGCTTGGCATTACAAGACGAGACAGAAAGTCCTGCGCATGGATCAGGGAACAAACAAAAGTCTGTGACATCATTGGAAGAGTAAAACAGTTGAAATGGAGATGGCAGGCCATATAGCGAGGCGATGGGACGACAGATGGACCAAGGCAATCCTGGAGTGGATACCGCTTGATCGCAAACGTCCGCGAAGAAGACCGAAAGCACGATGGACTGATGACATCGTTAAGTATATTGGACTCGAGTGGCAGAGGAAAGCCCAGGACCGTGAAGGTTGGAAGCATGCTGAAGAGGCCTTCATCCTGCAGTGGATCGATACGGGCTGATGATGATGATGATGATGATGATATATATATATATATATATATATATATATATATATATATATATATATATATATATATATACATATATATATATATATATATATATATATATATATATATATATATATATATATATATATATATATATATATATATACATATATATATACATATATATATATATATATATATATATATATATATATATATATATATATATATATATATATATATATATATATATATATATATATATATATAGCAGTTGGAAGGTAAAGGAAGATGGTTTGTGGAAATTAATATTTTCCGACGACGCGCACTACTGGCTTATTGGATTTGTAAACAAACCTAATTGCAGGATTTACATCTTCAGGAAATTATTGTTTGTTGGGGTTTATGGGTTGAAGAAGTCCTAGGACCTTATTTTTTTTAAGCCTTTGATGAAAATCATATTTCTGTTAATGGTGAACTTTATAGGAAGAAAAGTTTTCTGAACGCGTTATTTCACGAAGTACTAATGTAAATTGGTCATCAAGATCATGCTATCTCAAGTCATAGGATTATTTTTTGGGGGTTATGTTAAATCTCTGGTTTACAGACATAAACGCCGAACAATCCGTGATTTTAAACGAAATATACAGGCCACAATTGAAAATATACCACACGATATGTGTGGAAGAGTAATCGAAAATTAGGTCTCCAGAATGCATTTCACCTGACGAAGCCAAAGGGGACATTTTACGACTTTATTTGTAAATCATACCATTATTTGTTGTTTAAGATAAAATAAAATTCTGCCTTATTTCAAAGTTCTAACACTTAGACTAGACACTTCTGACTAGATTAGAAATCCATTAATTTTAGTTGTTTTTGGTAAACTTTGGTTCCCATTGAAATTGGTGAAAGTTTACAGTAAATGATGGTTTATGGTACACTACTGTCTATATTATTTCTTAGATTCTGGTATGCAGTATTAAATCCATGTTTCTTAAACAACTATTAATCGACGGAAAAAACCCTTTTATTCTGTTTTAACATGTCCAAACATTGCTGTGGACTGGTTACACATTCGCGTTCTTGATCAATTGTGACTGAAAGCTTCAATCATTTTGCTTGAAGTTTTTTCATATAGAATATTTCACACGCGATCTTTTGAGATGTTTAAGATATCACCAATCTCCCACAACTTTACTTTACAGTTAATTGTAAATATTGAATGTTTATTGAACATTTTTATTGTCACTTCTCTTGACCTTTCACTGCCTTTATCATCAGAAACATTTATGAGACAGACTCATCTAAACTTTGATTCATATCGTTTTTTAATATCGGTTGGTGGTATACTTGATAATGGATTGCACAGTGAATTTAAAATTGTACATTCCTCGCACAGTAAAAACATAAATACAAAATCTACAAAAAATAAATACAAAAAATCTATTATTATATATAAACTAATTGGCTGACTTGAAAATTAAAATGGCGTTCAATAAAAGGTTATGTTTTCAGATTAAAATTAAGAATCGTCCAAAAAGAGCATCAGAACTTTGAATTATAATAGCGGCAATACTGTTTGAAATCCAAATGTTACTTATAGAGTGCTGTGTTTAGTACGTTGTGTTAACCTATCATGGAAAGGTACACTATACACGAATTGGGCTGTATAATACTTGGATGACGGCTCCCGCTTTGGGCATAAATAATCTTTTTCGTTGAAGCGTACTTCTGGCCTAATGGGCTTTTAAATAAAAAAACAGAATTTGAACCGATGAAAATCCTCAAGTTATTTAGGAGTTACCTCTCCATTCTTCCAAAGTCACTGTTTGCTGTGGTTTTTGGGCTGAAAGAGTGATATAATCTTATATCTTTGAATACGGTGATGGAAATGTGTTACTATTAATTATAAACACTAGCGGAATATATAAACAATGTTTTCTTTCAACAAGTCGGTGCAACATCACCCATCTTGCAAGGCAATCGATTTATTGCAAGAAAAAATTTCCACTTTTTTTTTTAAATCGTATGTCAGGTTTCTATACTTAGTGGTTTTCTCCAACTCGGTTTTCCTGATATTATGAGAGAGCGGCACTTCAATGTCAATTATAAAAGCTCTCTTCTCCTTTTTACTAATTAGAACAATGTCTCGTCTGTTATAATCGACCGTTCGATCTGTTGTGATTGGTCTATCCCAGTATAGAATTGAATCAGATGATTCCTGTACGGGAGAAGGTGAGTAGTTATAATATGGAGTATGATATGGAGTATAATATGGAGTGGGTAGTTATAATATTGCTGATGTATAATTTTCGCCAGCTGATTATGCCTTCCTAAATAAGTATTAGGGGCAAGCACACCCATCGATAAGGTGTTCAATCGTTTCCCCCACTGTACCGTATTTCGTGCATCGGTCGACAACATCCATGTGTAGTATATGCCTTTCATACGTCCGTGTTCTTACTACCTTATCTTGAATAGATGTCGCAAAACCTTCTGTTTCTGAATATAACAGTCCATCGGTCAGCCATTTCAGGGCAATGGTTCATCAATGGTATCATCCTCGGGTGACTTTGGATACCGTCCATGCAGTGCCTGTTGTTTCCATTCTCGGACACAATCCGTAAGTGTTGTTCTACCATCAACACGGTTCACTGTATCTAGGTTCAGCGGGGTGAAACCCCGGTCCTTCTTAGCAACCAACTTCATTAGCGGGCTGCTTGAATTAATGAAGCGCTCTCTCATCTTACTCTCCTGGTTCAGACAAAAAATCTTTATATTTACGAGACCTCTGCCTCCCAACTTTCTCGGAATGTATAGTCGCTTTATAGATGAATTTGGATGCAGACATCGGGCTTTTGTCAATGTTCGACATGTTAATCTATTCAGTCCATCAAGGTCAGTTTCTGACCATTTAACAATACGAAAAAAAAACGGTCAGAGTTGGCACTGCCTATCCGTTGATCGCTTTAACGAGGTCTCCACTGTTTAGTTTGGTATTTAATAGTTTTATAAGCCTCTTTTGGTACATAATAGAAAAGTCTCTTTTTAACTGGTTATGGTCAAATTTCTCGTTTTGAGGTATACCTAAATATTTGTAGGATTCTTCAGGTGCCAGTTGTATGTTACAATGTGTTGAATCTTGACCATTGACGATTCCTTGCTGAATGCTAATGGTAGAACATTTGTCAAGTCTGGCAGATACGTCCATATTCTCAAGTTCTGACCCGCTATTGTCTTGTTCGAGCTCTCCTTAAAATTTCTTTTGACTATTTATAAATACTGCATTTTTGTGCTTTTGTTTTAGTAGCTCATTATATCTTGCTAGCCTATTGTTGTTATTATTATTATTATTATTCACGTATGGGCCTGGTGGACCACGCGAATTACAATTAGAGGCGTTTGTTGTTTTTAGCCTTTCTTTGCGCCCATACAATTTCATTCTTTCGCTATGAGCTTTTTTCCTTTCGTCAGACCAAGTTGTTCCAGTCTTCCTACATTTTTCTCTCTGGCCAACCTTCCAAACGTTAATCTTGTGTCTGAAACAGCCTTTATCCTGAATTTCACTTTGTGTAATATTTGCTGATCTTAGGTCCTCTTTAATAACAGCAATCCATTTAATTATTTCTACTTTAGCTCTACTCCTATTTTCATAAAGTTCGACTATTTGTCTAGTTAGCCTACTCGGATTCATCCGTTTTATGTGTCCGTAAAACTTAAGTCTTCTTTTTCTCATATCGGTATGCATATCTGTGTATTATTTGATTTCTTGGTTTTCTCGAAGTCGGTATATTGTGCTATTTATTTGTTTGGGGCCTAGGATTTTTCTTTTCTTCTTTTCAATGTCCTTGATGTCCCTCTTTCTATCCAAAATGCGTTTCGCCCTAGCGTTTCTGCCCCATATAGACATTCTGGCTTAATGACTGTGTTGTAATGTCTCAGTTTTGTGTTTTTAGATAGACATTTTTTGTTGTATATATTTTGTGTAAGTCTCAATGCCGTTTCCATTTTTTGACATCTACTCTTATTGACCGCTTTTTTCAACCCATTTTCCATGATTATTTCACCCAAATATTTGAATTGAGAGACTCGTCTGATGTTACCATATTTTGTTTTTAGAAATGGTGTTCTTAGTCTGTTGCAGGTTGTGTATGGTGTCTTTTCAAAGGAAATTTGGAGTCCTACCTTTTCTGCTATTTCTTTTAGGATTTCAATCTGTTTCTGTGCCGTTAATACATCTTGAGCTAAAATTGCTAAATCATCAGCAAACGCCAGACAATCAATTTTGATGTTGGTTCTCCCCAGTTTAACGGGCTGGTCAATATTCAGGGCCGACTTTTTTTCACGCCGCTCCTGTATTACTTTTTCTAGAACACAGTTAAATAAGAGTGGCGAGAGTCCATCCCCTTGTCTCACTCCAGTTTTAATTTCGAAGGGGTCTGAGATGTCACACATGAATTTAACTTTTGACCTTGTGTTAGTTAATGTTGCTTTAATAATTGCCAGCGTTTTTAGATCTAGTCCTTGTTCTTTCAGGATTCGGAATAAAGATTCGCGGTCAGTAGAATCATATGCTTTTTTGAAATCCACCAATGTACAGACGAGATTTTTATTGTACAGTTTTTGATGTCTTAGGATCAACTTTAGATTCAGGATCTGTTCAGGGCAGGATCTCCCCGGTCGAAAATCTGCTTGTTATTCACCAATATTATTATTATTATTATTATTATTATGTATGACTAAAACATTGTTTATTGGTTTGTGTATTTTAAATTCAATAAAGAAACATACACATTTTTAACAATTTGTTTAGCATCGGGCGATAAATGTTTTCTTTTAAAATTAGCACCACCGGAGGCATAATAATCATTATCTTACCAAGAACACCACATTTTTAGCACGTTTGGAATAACAAAAATACGATCGAAATTATAGAACTGCACTCTTTAAGAAAATAATGCGAACTAAACTAAAATATTTCGAAACTAAACCAGGTATAAAATTAATTTTATCTTTTTACCTGTTATTTTTTGTTTAAGCCCGGCCCTGTTTACTTTTCCTGCAACTTTGCCCGATTTTGTTACGGCAGAGATTATTAAGAGTTTATTGCAGCCAATCGGTCAACGATATATCTTGAAATGCACTTTAAATTACTTGGTTTTTGATATTATTATATTTTGAATTTAGGCATTGGGTACTATAACTTTATTTGCATTTGGTTGTAAAACACCAACGTAACTGGATTACAGGTCAGGTAGATAGGTAAACCTAACCAAACCTAATTAACTAGATATTCTGATTAGCTGGAGTATATTATGAAAAAGTTTGGATTGTATTTCGTGGCAATTTCTAATTACTTTCAACACGTTTTTCTAGATATTTGTTTTATTCACTTATTTGGAATATAGTCATTTAAAACAGTGATATTTTAAACTACCATTTTCTACCAAACACTTACCTGAATTCAAAGCGACGCAGTCATCTTGATTGTAGATTTTTGAGTTTTTTATAGTGACGTTGTGGGATAAGCCAACACCAAACCCATCAGTATTATGTCCTTCCAGATTATATGGGGCTACACCCTGTAATTTAAATGATAGGAAAATATGGAAAGTTTTTGGTTTTTCTATTTTTAAAATATTTAGCTTAGGTGTTATTGATCACTTCTTATATTTGAGTCCTTTGGGCTTAAGCTATATACTGCAAAACACTATATTATTTTTTTGCGTTGCTAATGTCTCTCGATGCGCGCTTCTCTCGCTAATTTGACATTATATTTAGCCTTTTCTATTTATATGCTTTTATATGTTTCTAGAGTCATTTTTACATTTTATAATAAGTTTTAAATTAATATTAATGTGTAACAAAAGTAATTGTGTTTGTTTATAAATAAAGGATTATACTTCATTTTTATGCAGAGGTTTAATCTGATTTCAACTTTGTGCTTCGACAAATAAACCTTCGTTCTTAAAGTGATAAAATATTCAGCCGACGAGTTTTTTACACAAAGGTTAAAATGAATGAAATAAGTCGCGAAATTAAGGCATTTTTAAGACTTTATTTTAAAAAAGGTTTCAAAGTGAAGTAGAGGGGGGAGGTGCCGTATCAATCTGCATTACTCAGCTCTTATTCAAAAAGTTTCGGGAGGGAAACATATGTCTTGAACATAGAGAAAGATCAGGTCGTTCATGGTCTCTCGACACCGAAATTTTAAGAGCATCTGTGGTTGATGATCCTAGAACATATGCTAGGAAACTTTCAGGGAAATTAGGGGTATTCCATACTATCGTTAACTGGTATTTGCGAGGTATCGAAATGGTGCAGCAAGACAATACAAGAACACACAGTTCACATCTGACCATCTCAAAAATTAACAAACTGTACTTCAAACTGCCTCTTCATCCAGCATATAACCCGACCTCGCCCCATCGAATTATTGGAGATAGATTTGCGAGAAAAAAATCAGAACTGAAGAAGGTAAAAACTGGCTGTGATACCGAAGAAGAACAAAGCTGGCCCAAAGAGGTGTTGAGGTATTTCGAGAAATAATCTCCAGGTAAATATTTTTTAAACCATTGAATAACTAAGGATCTCCAAAACGCAAATATGTTTGCTACATTCTAGAAATATGATTGTCTTGATCTTGTCCAAGTTCAACGGTAAGGAATTTCTCCATATTTGATAATGATAATGTGATTTATATCTAGTTATTAATTGATTTCTTAGATTGTTTTTCGATTACAATTGTATGATCTCCGACATTTCGAATTTATATAATTTGTTCTTTAGGCTCTTTATTTATCGAAAGATTTTTATATGGCCAATATCTCTACTGGTGTAAGGGAAAGTACTTTCGTAAATGTAACCAACAATTCTGCATATCATTTTAAAGAAAAAAGTTCCTTACAAACAAAGCTAAGTGTTCCTGGGAAAAAAATTGCAAAGTTGTTAAATCACCAATTGAAAAGCAATTATAACAATTAACGTTTTAAGCCAATATGAGAATAAACACATTTGGCAAACAATAATTAGATATTATTTAATGAATAAACTGCAAATTAGCTAATGAACATTGTTAAAATATTTTTTTTCAATTAAGAATTATAACTTACATTCGCCCTGAAGGATGTGGCCCTGAAGGGCGTTTAGGAAAATTATTTCAGTCTGTTAGGCGTGCATTTAAGTTCCATTTATTACCAAAAATATATTCTCTACGCACATATCAGGATATGCTTCTTATTTACGAGGAATTTCGAAAGGGTATTTACGGGCAACGATACCCTGAAACGCCGCTTCTAGCTCGGCAAACATTTGTCCAAGTTTCTCAAAGATTTTTGGATAAGGTAGTGTAGCGTGTAAGGCAGCGAGAAATCGATCCTGAGGTCGAAGAACAACTTGTTAAAGATAAATCTACCAAAAGTACTCAAATAGTTGCGCGCCAAGTTGCAGTTTCCCATCGGATTGTACATAGAACACTAAAAGAGCAATTTCTCTACCCTTATCATGTACAAACGGTACAAACACTCTTACCTACTGATTTATCACGCAGGTAAAAATATTGTGATTGGTTGATTGACCAAAACCAAAGGAGTCTAAAGTTTTTGTTCAATATTTCATGAACTGACGAAGCTTCTTTCCCCAGGAATTGAATGGTTGACATTTTTAACAGTTAATTTAATAAAACACTTAACAAGTTTTTTTTGTGAAGTGACTTGCACATGTTTCTGTTATTATTTTTTTTTAAGTGTACATTAGAAAAAATTCAGTCGGTTCTTTTAGCATGTATTTATCCATAATAAAATTTGCACGTCTGCACTACACAGCAGTTAAACCCAAACTGTCAGAGATATTACGAAAAAAAAAAAACAGCCACCCAATAAACTGATGCAACTCTGCTGAAGATTTTTTGAATTTCTATTGATTTTTTCTTTTCTGTAACCGTTAAGTAGTTTTAGGTATAGGTGCAGCTCTTTAATAATTATTTCTATATGTGTTATTTATCTATTGAAAGGGGTCTTTATGATTCGGTTATTATAGCCAAGTAGTGACATTATACGATATCAGGTGAATACAAATGTATACTATAATGCCGGTCATGGTGCCTAAGGTGCTAGCATCACTGCTGCGACGGTGTACGTTTAACTGTAGCTACCGGTGTAGATGTTGGTGGTTTGTTGGTGTGTTCATGTTTGTTCTGACTGAGAGGCGAGAGTGTAAAATCTGCCTCTCACTAATCAGACTGGGTAAGGCCGGATGATTTCTGAGAATTCTTTTATGTATTTTCGTCTTTGCTATTACTGGTCTGCAAGTGTTCATGTTTTTTAAATATGCGGTTACTTCACGTACTTGCTACGTTTATTAATATTTCTTTGAATATTCTCTACGATCTTTTCATGTTTCCAGTATGTAGATATTCGAGCTTCAATTGACTATTTCTGTTAATATTTCCTTTTTATTTCGTCCTTCTCTAAGTTGTAAGTTCTGATATTTTCAAAAACTTTTGTAACTTTTTTTCTCTTTGATTTTTGAACCTTTCATTTTTCGTCTAATAGGTAATGTCCGGAATCAATTTGGAAGCCTCTTCTGACTCTCACGTCCACAACCATATGTAAATCTTTATATCTATTAGTAGTATATCATTTATCGATTTTTCATTTCGGCTTTTAAGTTGCTTTATGTATATGTATATTTTATTATATTAAAAATACTATTACTAAATTGTTTGCTATACAAAAGTCGATTTCATTCAAAACCCTTCAAGGTAAGACCGGGCCTCAGGAGACCCAATGTCTGCCTGCTTGTTTAATTTAGTGTTGGAAGCTGTGCTGAGAAGTCAGATACATCGAACAGGACTAATATATGACAAAAAACACCAATATCTAGCCTTCGCCGACGATGTAACTATTGTAACACGAGAACTGGGAGAAATGAGAAATGAGAAATGTAACCCAAATATTAATGAAAGAAGCAGGAGGGTTTGAGGCCCGAGTAAATAAAATCAAAACAAAGTACACAAAAATGTGAATTATAAAAGGCGAAACATATATGGAACGACTGAAAATTCAAGTTAGGGAAGAAACACTACAATTCGAAAGAGTAAATCGTTTTTGTTACTTTGGCTCAACCATCAGAGACAAATATGGAATGGAAGCGGAGGTTAAGGCCAAAATAGCAAAAGGAAGTAAATGTGCAGTGATTCTGCAGAGACTCTTGAAAAATAATAATATATCAAGAAAAAACAAAGTAAGAGTTTATAAAACAATAATGAGACCATCTGTTATGTATGCCGCAAAGGCCTGCATCTTAACTAAAAGCAGTGAAAAAATGTCGGGAATGAAGGTGTGGGAGCGTAGAGTGCCAAGAAGAATATACGGGGGTATCAAGGAGAAAAACCAGTGGAGAAGGACGACCAATGAAGAAATAATAACGGTATTTGGAGAACTCACAATAACGCAGATTATCAGAGCACGGTGAATAGCCTAATTGGGACATATATAAAGGCTACCAGAAAGCAGATTGACAAAAGAGGTTGTGAGCAGGGGATGTCGATGTCGCAGAGATGCGAATGAAGAATAAAGAGGGGAAGACCGAAGAGAAAGTGGCTGCAGGAGGTGGAGGAGAATTTGACCAGAATAGGTGTGGCATAGTGTGAAAGAAGGGCAAGGAATAAAGCGGTTTGGGGGCAGATTGAAGAACCAAGCCAAAGGCCTTAAAGACCTGTAGAGATATGCATATATACAAAGGTCGATTATCTAGAGCCACTTGTATTTTTGGTTATTTCTGTCCAACTCTTCAATACAAACTTTTCGTTTTGAAAATCACATCCCACTCTCCGACTGAGGTTTCTTAATTATTGTATGTTCATTTTATTTATCAACCTAATCTTGTAAATCTATCCAGAATATACTCTTTTTTTCCTTTTTGTCATTCTAATTCTATTCATAACTGCCATTGTAAACCCATAATCATTTCGTTTTATAAATCTTTAATTTGATATTTGTAGCTAAAATATGTCTTTGCTATATACAACCTGTCTCACTTTGAATTCACTTCTCTATTTCAACAACGTTATTTAAGATGACCATTCTATAAATATTTGATACGTTTTTTGTTTCGGTAATCGTGAAATTTCCGTACCATTCTTTCCGAATTCATCCTCCATAATTCATAATTTTCATCCTCCTTTCTATCTTCTATATCCTATTAATTCTTCTATTGGAACCGAAACCTTCGGTGTGAAATATTAAACTTGAAGAGATTTATCACTAAATACCAAATCACTTTTTAAAACTTCGCAACGCACATTTCGGCAACCATGTTAACATCATCAGGATATTATTTAATCTGAATCTAATCTAATCTGATGATAGATTATGATGCTAACATAGTTAGCGAAACGTGCGTCGAGAAGTTTAAAAAAGTGATTTGGTGTTAAGTGGTAAATTCCTCTTATAATCAAAGTACTAATCTTACGTTTTCTATGGTGATTGTTAGCGGGTTTTTTAAATTTTATCTATTTTACAATATTCGTTAATTTTGATATGTTTTCTCTTATTTATAAATAATTCTTTTCACATGATCGTTTTCGTTGCTGGGGTCGATTTACTCATATTTTTTATTTCAGTCACTTATTTTTATCATACATTCTTTATTTTCTATTTTATATCCTCAATTTCATATATTCCGTAACATACTCAGTAACGCCAGTAATCAGGCTGGGTAGGGGCGATTGCTGGAAGTTCTTTTACGTTGGTCATTTGCCAGTTAATAAACTTTTCGAGGTAATTAAGTTAACTACACACCAAGGGTTGATGGTGCTAAGCGGGGTTAATTGATAGTTGATAATCTTGGGTTGGATTCTATGTCAAGCTATAGGATTGCCCAGTTGCTAAATAATCCTAGTGTTTGATAATTTTCCAATTTAAAATGAACTTAAGGTTCGGGATAAAAAGATAGCCCACTTTAGTTTTTTTAAATTATTTAATTCTTCAACTTACTTTTGGTTTTCTTTTTTTACATAAACAGGAAGTTTGAAAGTATTTTGTTCGTTTGAAAAAGAAATAAAAAATATTTTAGGTGGGACCAAAGAATAGCTCACGAAAAAATAAAAAAAAGATTGCAAGTTTATTAAATGTAAATTCATTAATTTTGAGAAACCCTCCTCTTAATATTCGGCATGCTCCTCTTCTCTAATGCCAGAATCAGACGATTTCGAGGAGAATCGTAGAGACGACGGATTGATTGTTGAGGAAATTTGCCCCACACTTCCTGAATTGCTTATTTCAAATTATCAAAGTTTTGAAACTGAATTATGTAAAAGTCTTGGAACCTCACAGGCCAATTAAAACAATAATGTTTTGTTTCAGAAAGATTCTTTAAACACTTTTGCTGTGTGTACTGGTGCACTGTCTTGTTGGAAAACAATTTTTTTTTTGGTATTGTTTTGAAGAAATTTTTCAATTGATTGTCGATTATTTTGTGATATTTGCTGTTCATTCGGCCATTAACGATTTTAGTGTTTTTATATAGCCGATACCTCTCCATATCATCATACTTCCTCCACCGACTTGTCTCTTCGAAAACACTTTTTCTTTTTTCCGGAGGTCATGAAAATAGTAATTTAAACCATGATGTCCGCCTAAACAATCTTTTTTTCACCAGTAAATAACACCCTTCTCCATCCCTTTCCTTATGCGCAGTACTTTGGGGTTGAACCTTTTTCATTTTTTTTCTTTGGAAGTGTAGAGTAATCTGAGGAATCTTCCTAACGATTTTTATATTCTTTTTAACGCCAGCTCTTTCACGAGTTGTTAATATTGAGTTGGAAGCTATCCTTAAAATAGCCCGTTTTTGTTAAGACAGACGACCTTCCAGGAATTTTTTTTCGGTAGTGCTGTACACTTTTTAGTAAATTCGAAATTATCTTTCCACTCTTGACAGTAGTCCTGGAGATTTCATAAATCAATAGTCTCTGCCTATTCATTCCTTGAATAATATTTTGCTCAACTAATGTCAACGATGTTGCACGTCTTAATTTTATAAGTTTAACAACGGAGTCAGAACGGAGTCAGAACTAGATCAGCCTAGTTAGTGTTTATTAAGTAGTATTTGCTTTTATTTATAAACAAACAAAATATGTACTTGTTTCACCTAAAAAATAATATTTTAAACTTCTTCTTAGATTTTCTTTGTCACCATCTTCAAAAGAACAAAATACTTGGGTAAGCCGAGTTGTTTATACATAAAAGAATATCAAGAGCAAGGTTAAAATTTAAATAATTTGAAAAAACTTATGGCGTGGGTGACTACCTTTTTATCCCGGACTTGTAACTTTGTATATTATAAAGATATTTCATAAATTGCTAACAGTCAAAAAATGCCAAACAAGAAGAGCGTGTAAATATTATCTTAGACAGATTTTTCTAACATTTTTACCACCAAAATCGATGGGCATAAATTAAATTATATCCATCTTTAGTTGAGTTTCTATTATCAGTTATTTTACGATTTTAACTGGAACTTACTATCGCACCGTCTGCGTTGTCAATAAGAAAGCCTGTGAAGACAACGTTACTTGAACTGGATACATGGATGGCGTGCATTGGAGCATGGAAAATATGAATGTTTTGGAACAAGGCGTTATTCACTTCCACGTACATAAATTTAGGCTTCGTAGAGCCCCAACTTCCTAATCCATCCCAGTAGAGTTCTCCTAATCCATTTAAGACATGACCTAAAAAAATAAAATATTGTATGACAAAAAAATAAATATTGTTTTCAAGTTTCATATGTGAAACATCGAATTTATCAGAATTATTCACATAACAATGCCAAGTACGTTGGTTTTTTTAAAATTTGGATAAAAACACGCTCTTTAGTAGATTAGTTTCTTGAAATTATCTTTATGTAATAAATACATTACGTATTTTCTTAGTTGGTTATATAATGATATATAGCTGATATGATAACAATACAATGTTTATAACTTTATGTTTTTTTTTTTTTTTAGATTTATAATTTTATAGAATCTTGGGTCGCTAAATTTTGTTTATACAAGGTGGTATACGCGAAACGGCTGTTTTTTAAAGAAGTATTTTATTAACTTTTTGTGTGTTAAAAATAATCAGTAGTAACTTGCGGAAATATACGGAAAATATCATTACTGAAGTGATGGTTATTTTTACGAACACACGTTTGGAGCCGTTTTCGAAAATTTCCCTGCTTTTTTCCAACGTTTATCGATTTTTTCAATCCGATCACCTATAGCGGTCTTCAATTCTTCAAGTGTACTAGGTTTACTTTTATACACGTGTGATTTTAAGCACCCCAAAGATAAAAATGGTTCACAGAAAGATTCGTTGATCAAGGAGTCCATGGGATATCGCCCATGCCAATAATTTATCCAATAGGAAATTCAGCTCGAACAAGATTTATGAAGGCTCTGGTCGTATGAGCAGTGCCCTTATCTTGCTGAATCCATATATCTTTACTGTTGTTTCCTCATTTGTAGACGAAGTTGGACTTCACTTGCCATTACCACACCACACTATTGGTAGTTTTAGACTATGTAGTGGTCTCTAGTGCGGGGATTTTCTGAATCCCAAAATCGGCAGTTTTGTTTATAGACTACCCCAATTAAATAGAAAAGAGTTTCATCGATCATGACGATGGTCAAACCTTCGATTTCTTCCAACATGTTAAAATTTGTTTGAGCAAATTAGTCCTTCCTCAAAGACCCTTTTATTCAACTCAGACCAAGTGTGACTTCGCAGAATTGCCTCCTTCACCATATCAACACACACATTTTTCAGTAATAAACCTTTCATTCGAAGTGCAGCTACCCTTCTGAGAATGGTGTTGTGGGTGGGGATTATGTGAATTGAAGTGTTATCTGAAGAATCCTTGTGTTTCAATCACGGACTCCCCGCTCCTTATCCTCTATTAGCCGAGTACTACCTATTCCAAAAAAGTCCATTTCTCGCGAACAACCTTTTATAAGATCTTTCATCAGCAATTTTTTTATTTAGAATGAAACAACGTGTTTATTTTAACATTTCTCTGTTGATAAAATTATTTTACTATAACCGCGTTGGTAATCTCATAATTGAAAAAAAATGATCAATAAGCTTTCCAGGCCATAAACCATATAAAACAGTGGCTTTTTGAGGATGTTATGGTAATTTGATAATTTCCCTTTGGATTTTCTTCATGCATTTACATTCTTATCCAATTCCTCTTGTGCCGCTAATTGCCCAGATGTTCTGCTTTTCAGAAAATTTTTTAATTTTCTATGTTTTATTTATTGAATTCCCGTTCTTCATGAGATAACAGCGTAATCATTTTTGAGAGTTCTTATCGAAAGAAAGGGTTGCGACCTCTATTTCTAATGATCTCATTTTTATCCTTTTCTGGTCTGTTAACTTAACCTTATATTCTCCTGAAATTTATTTTTAATAGCAATTAATTATAATTAATAATAATAAGAAATTTATCAGATAATAATCTGTGTGTTGCCTTTATTCTTTTTTTGACTTTATACTTTATGTTACCTTTGTTGCCTATTATTGTTCCAAATACTTTAAATTTGTTGTCATATTTATTTCATACTCGTTAATGAAGATTTAACTGAAATTACTGTAACTTACTAGTATGCTCCCACATGTATGTTCTTTGATTATGGACTGAAGTTTTTTGATTTATCATCGATCACTGTCATAAATAACATGAGGCACAGTATACTTCCTTGTTTTACAACTTTGAGTCATGAAAACGTTTATGTGTAGCTTTCTTCAGTTTTTATTATTTTTTTGATTCTATTGTCTTTGAATTATTGTCAGTTCCTTTGTTTTACAATGTTTTCTAGGTGCTATGGGTATAGAAAGCTTTTTATTTCCATTTCCAGTTAATGTTCCTTCTGATATTTGTTTTATACAAAAAACCAAGATTTGGAGTGCTTGCCAGGTGATTGAGACTCTGATAATGTTTTCCCTACGGATGCTCTCAATTTATTTTGTAGTATTGTCTCAATTAATTTCTCTGGGACTAAGAGACCACTTTACAGAGGTGGTTAGAGATATACAAGCATTATCTGAAGGAGTTTCTGCGTTAAATTCGTGATTATTGAAGAAATCTGGATTCATAGCCACACTTGTCAAAAAGGGAAAGACGATCACAGGGGAATATTATGCTGCATTATTGATTAAATGTCCCGAAGCGTTGTTAAAAAGCCCTTTATTTGGCGAAGAAAAACGTACTGTTTTACCACCACAGTACACCCGAATGGAATTGGGTGTACATTTGGAATTCATACAAATTTGGACAATAGTTGATTGATTTTTGATCAAAAATATATTGATTTTTGCTCAAAAACAAATTGATTTTCGATTAACAAAATATTTTCACTTTATCTTCGTAGATAATCTTAGATTGTCCAGATACAAGTTGCGAACGTTTTTGAGACTGAAAATGATATTATGACTCAAATTAAAATTTAATTGCATTTTATTGCGTCAAATGGATCAATTTCTAAATTACACATTTATTTTATGCCTGAAATTTATTGTCATACTTTTGATATTATGAATGTACAAGATATGGTAACGACCATATCTTGTGGATTGGAATAATTCCATTTCCATTTCGATTGGAAAAACTCTGTATTTTGTCTTAGCATTTGAAAAAATTGATAGTGCTGAATAGTGCAAATAAGCTGAATTCTTAAATAATATTTAGTATTCAATATACGAAAATAACAGGAGAAATCCCATAGCATATATGGATGAGATAGGAAAACATGAATTTCTTAAAATGCTTATTATAATAAATAAATTGAAACATACTAGACTGGATCAAAAATGAATTATTACACCATAATCCAATCCAATCCAAAAAAATATTGTATCCAATATATATATATATATATATATATATATATATATATATATATATATATATTTATATATTGGATACAATATTTATATATATATATATATATATATATATATATATATATATATATATATATATATATATATATATATATATATATATATATATATATATGCTGTGCTACTCCACGAGCAATTCAGACCCATCGTGGTATTCGTCGCGGTGGTTCTTCTAAACAGGCTATTGATCGCGTTAATAGAAAATTTTAAAGTGAGTTTACTCTCCACGATGGTGTGGTGCTTGTACGACAAAACTGCTAAAAGTGTTAAGAATATTGCCTCCGTTCAAGCAA